>JABUQX010108014.1:0-13489 GCA_015478945.1 Trachelipus rathkii
CCACCAGATCCCGGGCGCAGAAGAGGACATACCGAAGACGGCCATCATCACCCCTTTTGGCCTCTTTGAGTATACCAGGATGTCGTTTGGCTTGAGGGGTGCAGCTCAGACGTTACAGAGGTTCATCGATAACGTCCTTAGAGGTCTTCCCTTCGCCTTCTCCTATCTGGATGACCTCTTCATAGTTTCCTCTTCTTCTGCCGAGCATGAGCAACATCTCCGTGTCGTCTTTGCCAGGTTGGACGAATGTGTCATGCGTCACTTCGGGTAAAACTGATGATGATTCTGCTGAAACTTTAGTCTGTACAGAAGCAGAAGTGCCATCTAGTACTACTACTCATACTCTATAATACGAAGATCCTGCAACATGGACTGTCATTATAACTGATGAATTCCGTTCATCATTTATTAACAAAAATATTGAACAAAAAGTGGATGCAGACACTAGTTTCAAAAAATCAGTAAGAGTTTATGAGGATGGAAGAACGCGGTATTTGAATCCCAGTGGATTTTTTCGACAGCTTACGAATGGTGAAACCATTAAACGAGTGTGGCTATTGTTTTCAGAATCGTCTGGTAAAGTGTACTGTTCTGTGTGCAAATTATTTAATACCTAGGACAGTAACTTCACTTTAGGATTTAATGCCTGGAAACATGCTAACCATATCTTGGAACATGAGAATAGTGATGCCCATCGAAATGGTGTTATCCAATCTACATTATTAGCCCGAAAACAAGTACATATTGATTCACAACTGCACACCCAGTATGAAAAAGAATGTGAATACTGGAAAAATGTATTACGTAGAGTTGTTGGTCTTGAAATTTCTTGCACAACGTGGACTTGCTTTTAGAGGTGAAAATGAAATAATCGGCTCTCCTCAAGATGGCAATTTCCTTGGATGTATTGAGCTTTTGGCAGAGTTTGATCCATTTTTAGCAGGTCATTTATCTCGCTTCGGAAATGTTGGTAAAGGTACATACCGGTCTTCTACAACATGCAATGAGTTTATTCAATTGATGGCTGGGAAGGTTTTTGCTACTATTGTGGTCAGAGGTGAAAATTGCAAAATACTATAGTATTAGCGTAGAATCGACACCAGATATCTCACTGTGATCAATTAACTTTATTTTGCGCTATGTAAAAGGGTAAACCAGTTGAACGTTTTTACAGTTTATAAACATTTCTGGTATGATAGTGCAACACTGACTGATGTTATTTTAGAAACTTTAAAAGTAAACACGATTCCAATAGGTGAATGTCGAGGTCAAAGCTACGACAATGCCGGTAACATGGTAGGAAAATACTCTGGTGTTCAAGCTAGAATCAAAGAAGAAAACCCAGCAGCTGAATTTGTTCTTTGTTCTGCACACTCCTTGAATTTAGTGGGTTCATATGCTGCAGAATGCGGTTTCATTTTTGGATTTCTTCAGGCATTGTACAACTTTTTCTTCATCTACACATAGATGGGGTATACTGGTATCAGTAATTATGGAACTGTTGTGAAGTCCCTGTCAGTTACACGATGGTCTGCTCGAAGTGATGCAAAACGTGCATTGCGCGAAAACTACGCAGAAATCTGCTCTGCATTGATGAAATATGTGATGATGAGAACCAAACACAAGCCACAAGAATTGAATCATATTCGCAGCATTCAAAAATGGAACAATTTGAAACAGCACTCCTTTGCATTCTCTGTGACTCTATACTTCATCGGTTTAATGCAGCAAGTCAATTTCTCCAGGCAACACATATTGAACTAACCTGCGTTTCTTGTACGACAGTTTAGTGTCCTTCATCGTTTCAATTCGAGACAAATTTGAGGATTTGAGACAAAAGCTAAGATTCTTGTAAAAGACCATAGCTATTCTTCAGAAACAAAAAGACAACCGAAAAGTAAACATACTGCTGGAGAGTGAGAATGATCATATATTTTCAGGAAAGGACCAGTTTAGAGTGAAAATGTACTTAGTAATTCTGGATTCGTTAAATATTGAATTAATAAGAAGGAAAAAGTTTATTCGTAATTAAATGCTAATTTTGGATTTTTGTATAAAATAAAATTTCTAACGGATGCTGAGGTTAGAGAAGCAGCAAAAAACATGAAAGAAAAATACCCATTGGACTTTGATAATGTGGATGATTTTACAGATGAATTAATTCAATTTTCAAACAATTTGTCCGATTGTTCTGAGCTTGCTGAGATTGATGACTTGTCTTCTCCTATGTGTGTCTTGAATCATTTACGGTGTACTATTGGAGGCAGTCTTCTCGCAAGCTTTCCAAATGTTGACATTGCATATGGATCATCAATGATCTAAAGATATTTATTATTTGATGGGAGAAATGATATGTATCGACTTGCAGCCTTACTCTCTTGTGTCTGATATGGAATTTTATAGGTTACTTATAAAGTTTAGTCCTTGTTACAATATTCCATAACGAAAATACTTTTCTGAAAATATCATTCCCGGTATATTTCAGTAAGTACAAACTAAAATTAAAAAATTCGTTGATGACGCAAATTTTATTTCTTTTACTACTGACATTTAAACAGGCTCCCTCTCCAACAATAATCCCCTTTTAGGCGTAACAGGCCACTGGCTCACAGATGAGTTTCAACAAAGACAGTATCGAGTATTGTTCCTTTTGAAAGTTCTCACACAGGTGCACGAATTAGTGAAGAATTAAATAACGTTCTAGAAAACTATAAACTAACAAATAATAATGTCTTCCTAGTATCGAGATTATGAAAAAAAAATCGTAGCTAGTTAATAACTGTGGTTTAGAGTAATCGCCTTGCTTCATACATACACTACAACTTTATATTTGACACATTATTCTTTTATATTTGCACAACAAGTTGTGAAAACTGTAATATCAACTAGCAGAGATATTGTTAAACACTTTAATCATTCTGCTTTAGCAGTAAGCAAGTTGGTAAAATTACAGAAATAGTTGGGTTTAGCAAAACACTAATTCGAGATATTCCCACTCGCTGGAATTAAACATATTACATGCTGGAAAGAAATATCAAGAAGATAAAAGCTCTTGTAACTTATGCTATTGATAACATATCTCTACGGAGTTCTTATCAGTGGTCTCTTACAAAAAAAAAATTGTTCAACTTTTGAATAAATTAGCATGGAAGCAAGTAAGCGCGAAGAAACTTCTTCACAAATTATTCCAACAATTCAGACTATGACTTTATTCCTAACAAAAGTAAAGAACATCAGTTCTTTCTCTGGAATTCATACAACAATAGAAGAACTCCAGAAGTCAGTGAATGGCAGATTTTCACCATATTTTACAAACAAGCCATTATGTTTGTCATCAATGTTAGATCAGAGATTTAAAATAAAATTTCAAAAAAAGGATATGGTAGAAAAGATAAAGAGGAATGAGCATTGGTTGAAATCAAAATAATGGCTCAATGTGTTAAATTGTTAATGAAGAGTCTTCAACTTTTGGAGAGGACGTAAATTTAAGTACTAAGTTTCCTTTGATTACAGATTATAATGTTAAAAACATAAAAGGATTTTTTTTTTTAAGTTTATGCATGAAAATTAATAAAAAGCATTATTTTTTAATGTCTTAAATAAACTGTTACAGGAACCTTATTTTTTAAATAAATACCATCGCAAAACAAGACTGCACAAAATTTTGGGTTCAGGCAATATTTAAAGAAAAAAAGAAAAAAAAAACAAAAACACGGAGTTTAACCTTGTGAATCAAAGAATCAAATTCATTAATGAATTAAAATTTGGGATTGTAGTAGGATGGTAATTTATACTTACTAATCGGCTGATTAATAGACTTTGGCCGATTTTGATTAAATGACCGATTACCTATTGTTAGCCTATTAATCGGTACAAACCATATTTTCATGTTTAAGCAAATGTAATTTTAATCTCGATTTCTGATTACATTCATAGTTACACTCTGCACATTTAAAAAGTTTTACCTTTGCATGCTTAAGCATATGCTTATTTAATCGATTTCTTTCGTTACATTCATAGCTACAGTGAACACATTTAAAAAGTTTTATATTTGTATGCTTATGAAGCATGTGTGTTTTTAAGCTTGATTTGTGGTTACATTCATAGTCACACTCGACACATTCAAAAGAAAAATAAGAACAAAAAAAAAAATTCAAAACACTTATTAGACTTATATGCAAGTATTGGAAGCATGTGATTAACCTTTAAACTAGCTTTGCGATTCACAATAAAATTACATAGCTACACTCAAACACTTAAATAATTTTTATAATTTGCGTATGCTTAAGCCATATGTAACTTCAAAGCTTAAACTATTTAATGATTAAGCAATTCATAGGATGCAACTACAGAACATTAAAAATAATTATATATTTGTATGATTGAGACTGACAATGTGGATGATTTTCATCCTTTGTTTATCAAAACATTCATAGTTACACTCTGAACACAATGATAAAAAAAGTTTTAATATTTGACAAATGACTTAAAAGACATGACTTGAACTATTTAAAGCTAACCTATTGCGAATACATATATTCAACCTACACTCAGCACATCTAAAGACTTTTACGTTTCCACCATGATATAAGCATATGTAATTCATGCTATGAATTTGTGATTAATAACATAGGCCGCATACATAGGACAATTTCAAAATAACCTTTATTTTTGAGCAATGATTAAAGAGAAAATAGTGTCTTTTGAGGTCTAAATTTTGTCAATTAAACAATCAATAAGCTGCAACTCAGCACATTTAGAAATAATTTGATATTTCACATGCACTTGAAGCACATAGTGGCTATATATTAAGCTTACTTTTATTATAACAAAAAAAAAATTCATAATGCACCAGACATTAGTAAATAATATAAACTGAATATGTATTTATTAAGCAAAAATGAACCTATTTATATAAGCCAATCTTTACGAATTACATACAAAGTGTGCATTCAGAAACAAATTAAAAAACACAATTTTTGTATTTATTTGAGAATGCATAAGCAATATGTCATATATTAATTAGCTTTTATAGATTAACCAATTATTCCCATAAGTTGCACTCATAAACAATTTAAATATTTTGGACATTTTCATGAGTAAGCATATGATTTTTAAAGTATCCATTTATGTTAAATTTCGAAATAGCTCTTCGGATGCATTTATAAAACAACTTTATATCTGTAATGAATATAAGTAAGTGTAGTCATCTATTAAGCTACCCTTTAACTACAGATTGCACCTCATAAGTATACAAAAACTCTCAGAAACAATTTAAAATAATTATTGTGTTTAGAGCGTAAAGCACAAATATGATCCGTTTCTATTTTTTTTTGAACTGAGAGAAATTTGAGCATCAACAGAGATTACAACTGAAATGTTTTCAATCTATTCATACTCACGATTTTATTCCATTGGTGACTCTTGACTTCTGAGATCCGTGTTTTTTTTTTTTCAAATAGAATTTCTTGCCATGGTCCCCATCAACACTCCTCGTTAAAATCTGTTGTACAATTTAATCCGTCACTTGGTATAAAAAATTATACGTAACAAAGCCTAAATTTAAAAAAGTGACAGAAATTATTAACCACCAAAAATAAATGAACTAACTTTTACACTAAATCAACACACTAACACAAAAAATTTATCAACTTAATCCGTATTATTAAATATTGAAGATAGTTATTAGAATGTAAAAGTTATATCATAAACATATAAAAATAGAAAAAAAAAGAGGTATAATAAAAAAATCATTAAAGAATGCATTCTTAATTAACTAACTTTGTCAAAATCAAATATCAAAATTTCTGATTATGAGATGGGTTAAGAAAAGGTTCACGCTAACCTCAAATGGTATTCTCATTAACCATTATTAAACAATTCAATGGTTAAGCGCAAATAATATTGGTAGATTCTTAATGCTTTTGGGTGTAATTTGAATGGAAAATGTCAGAAATTGTACTAGTTTTCATTTTTCTTTTATTTAAAAACTTCACACCTTTTGTTAATCGCCGTTGTGTATATATTTTAGAAAGGAATTTCTTTTATTAAAGCTTTTATAAAATATAATGTTAATTCAGAAAAGAAATCCATACACCTGTCCAATCCTTTCTTAAATGTTGCAATCGAGTTGCACTCCACAACCTTCTATGGCACACCATTCCAAAAATTAACAACCCTATCACTGAATGTGGAAACCTAGTAAACTACCATGTCAATTAAGATCAGAAATTCTGCATAGTGTAGCTTGTTGCATATGTCAACACGTTTTTTTAATGCATAGGACAGCAGCAGAACCTTTAGGAATAGAGACTTAATAGATTCTTCAAATTTAAGTTTGAGAGCAATCTTCCTTCATAATGGAAATGAGAATTAATCTACAGTAATACTTCTTTTTATGAAGGAGCTGTATGACAATATGAAAATCTTTGGAGATCTGTGAATATATCTTGTCTGGATACAGAAGAACATCAGTTAAAAAAAAAGTACATTTTAGGAGAGTAAACTGTGTATGGAATTTATTTTGTATAGTTTAGTTAAGTAAAAATTTTCAAAAACTTTCACCGCATTTTACTATAAAAAAAACTATATCTTGTCCTAAATTTGGCAAACACATTTGAAATCTATGCTAATAATACTATAAGAAAATACTAATAATACTATAATGGTGCGTCTTTCTCTTTTGCGTTCATATTCTTCACACACTTATCCTCCAGGCAACATATTACTGACCACCATTTATCCACATATCATACACATACTTAAAGTACACACCCCTCTTCTAGATAACACCTTACAGACATCCTACTACTCAATATCCTATGTGTGGGGGAGAAAGAATTGCCCACATCGTATGTCCTGCGTGTCGTAGAAGGCGACTAAGGTAAGGGGGTAGTTGGGTTGGCTGCTCACTACCACATATCTCTTGCTAGGAATGCTAATGCATGCCTCGGAGATGGTCGTGATCCGCCGTAAACGGCCGTCTAATTTTCGGCGAAATTGTATGAATCGTATGGGTACATGGAATGTCAAGGAATAAATGTTGAGGAGAAGAGAGGTGATGGATGTATTAGAAAGGGTAATTTGATTTGCTCGCTGGTGACTGAAACAAAGAATGAAAGGAAACGGTGAAAATGAAGTGGTGTGGGTGTGAAATGTGTGTGTGCTGGTGTGGAAAGGAATGAGAGGGGGAGAGAAGGAGTTGCAATTTGATGAGTACTTGTGGGTAATAGAAGCTATGGTAGATTTTGTGTGTGTGAGGCCTAGAATTCTAATGGTTAAATTAAGTTTGAAAAGGTCAAGGTATGTGTGGTTTTGACGTATGGTCCATCTGAGGGAAACGTTGGGATAATCTGAATGATGTTTTGGATGGGGTGAGTAGAAACTTCAGATTGATAGTGTTGGGGGATCTGAATTGTTTGGATAGGTGATCAAAAAGGATGGTATACCACAGTGTTCTGGGTGACGGGAGGAAATGAAGAATGGTAGGAAGGTGATTGATTTCTGTGAGGAGAGAGTATGTGTGTAAAGTAATACTTTCTTTTAAACACAAGAGTATCCCATAAGTATACTAGAGTGGTGTAGGTAGAGATGGTATCGAAGTGAAGAAGTATGATTTGATTTGGTGTTGGTGAAGATGTTTGAGTATGTGATGGATGTTAAAATCAGTGAGGGGTTTTAGGAATGGGATTATCGGAATCATTTATGTTGTCTCTATGGTAAAATTAAGTTAGTGGGCTTGGATGGAGAGAGGAAGTGATACGGAAGGAAGTGGGGTAAATTACGAGTGAGAAGTTAAATGAACAAGGTAATATGGGATAAGTATGTAAAAACGTTCGCAAGTAATATCAGTTGAATGTGAACAAGTTGAAACTGGACAAATCTGGAGCAAAATGAAGGAAGCAATTGTTAGCAGTGCAAAAGAAGCAATGTGGGATGTGGTAAGGTAGGAAGTAAAGAATGTTAACAGTGAGTGGGGAATTGAAGAGGTGAAGCAGAGCGTTAATAAAAAAGAGCGTGGTTTGAAATGTACTAAAAGCAAACTGATGATTTTCAAAAAGAAAAGATGCTTGATTTATAAGGAAGGAAAAAGGAAATAACTAAAAAGGTGCATACGTAGGAGAAAACAAGAGGTAAATGAACAGTTTAGGAAGAGATCAATGGGGACTTACAAGGGAATAGGAAGCTCTTTCTGGAAGGAAGTGCGAAAGGTTAAGAAATGAGAATAAGGGGAACCTGCTTAGAATAATGAATAGGGATGGGGCTTTTGGTAACCTGATGCAAATGGATGTTGAGGGAGTGGTGGAAAAGAACACTTCGAAAATCTGCATAATATTGGCAGAAATGAAGAGGTGATAGTGAATGTGTGTGGGGTTTGATGGTGCAAGAAGGAATAGGTATTTTTGGGGGATGAGGTTATTAGCAAGAAGGAGGTAATGGGAAGAGTGAGAAAGTTAATGGTAAATCTCCAGATATAGATGAAATTACTGGTGAAATGATCAAGCACGGAGGCGAGAATGTGATTGATTGGAATTTGGAGGTTGTGTAATAAAGCGTTTATGGAGGGTATACGTTCCAAGGGATTGGAGGAGAGCAGTAATAGTCCCTTATATAAGGGTAAGGGAGAAATGGGGAACTGTAGAAATTATAGGGAATAAGTTTATTGAGTGTTTGTTAAGGGAAGGTTATGCTGGCTAATTTTTGGTCGAAAGATGTGCGTCCGAGTGACCTGAAGACTGATTGGGTGAAGAACCAGGTGCGTTTAGGAGTGGTAAGAGGATGTGTGGATCAAATCTTTACATTGAAACAAAATGATTGAGATAATAATTGAATGATGGTTCTTTTTTATTTGTCCTGTGGACGTGAAAGGAAGATGAAACAAAGGAGAAAAAGAATAATTGGTATTTGGTTTTATGGATTGGCAACAGACGTATGATAAGGGTTAATAGGGAGCTCTATGGCAGGTGTTAGTGATATTGTGTTGGTGAAGCTTCTGATGGAATCAAAAGTATGTATGAAGGATAGTGAGGCGTGTGGAGAAATAAATGGTGTCCAAAGGTGTTGTTTAGTATCAATATGGAGTGAGACAGGTTGTGTTATTCTCCTTGATTATCATTTGTATAGATGGGGTTGATGAAAAGAATTAGAGTGGGGGTGGCAGGAAATGTGATCGAATGATGGAGAATGGAGATGAGTGGACGGTGCCCTACCTATTATATATGCGGATGAATTTGGTTCTGTGTGAGGTGAATCTGAAGAGTTTTGAGAAAGATTGGTAGAGAGATTTGGCAGGGTATGTAAAAGGAAGGGGTTTGACAAGTAAACGTAGATAAGAGTAAAGGGTTATGGTTGTGAGTAGGGTAGTCCTCTGTGAAGTTATGTTAGATGGTGAACAGCTGGACAAAGTGTTCTGAATTTAAATATTTGGGGTATGTGTTGGATGAAAGGGAAACGGATGATGCAGAAGTTGTAGTAGGAAAGTTGTGAATGGTAGAAGGTGGCTGGTGCAATTAAATCGTTGGTGAATGTAAAAGGACTAAGTCCTGAGTGCGCTAAGGTCTTGCATGAGAGTATGTTGTTACTGTGTTATTGTATAGTAGCGAGACTAATGGTCTGGAATAAGAAGTATAGATCTAAAGTTCAATGTGTTCAATGGACAATCTTAGGGGCGTGCTCGGTGTGAGAAGAATTGATAAATGAGGAATAAAATATTAAGAGATGTTGTGTGGTGTGATATAAGGGTAACGGAGAATAAAATGAAAGTATGTTGAGATGGTTTGGTCATGTGGAAAGGATGAATGCCTAGTCGGTTGGTTAAGCGGAATGTATAGTGGGAGTGTGTTGGGAAACCGACCGGCTGGAGACCGAAGAAAAAGTGGATTTGAGTCAGTAAAGGAATGTTGCAGGAGAGGAATGTGAGGTTTTGCAGAGGCGAGAAGAAAGGTGCATGATAGGAGAGCATGGCGGGTTGTGAGGGGGTATGGTTTGTGGCCCACTGGGCCAGGGGATGACCTGAACTACTACGACTTACCATATTGTGGATCCGTCGCGGTCCCATGAAGCTCTAGGGTGGATTTTCTGATGCGACGAGTTCCTTACTAATTAATGGTACGAGGGGGCGGTAAGGCTGGGACTTTCTTTTCGACATTCTGGTCATGTTCTCCCTACGCTTTTCTTTCCGATGCTGTAAGCGCAACCTTACTCCAATCTTTGGGAAAAATAGTGATATAAGATAAGAAAGAAACCTCTATATGATCAATGTAACAAAAAAAAAGTAAAATTTTGCAGTCCAATGTTTTACTCATTTAGTTTATTTTTGAAAATGATGCTTAAGGATTTTAAAAGTTTTTCTGTAATTTTTTTTTTTTTTTGGTAAAAGTGAAACATCAACAATCTCATGATTAGAAAGGAATCTAATAAAGAGATTCTGGATTCTTGAATTTCATGATTAGAAAAGAATCTAATAAAGAGATTCTAGACTTGAATCTCATGATTAGAAAGGAATTTAATAAGAGATTCTAGACTCCTGAATCTCATGATTAGAAAGGAATCTAATAGAGATTTTGGATTCTAGAATCTCATGATTAGAAAGGAATCTAATAAAGAGATTCTGGACTCCTGAATTTTTTGAGTAGAAAGGAATATAATAAAAAGATTCTGGACTCCTGAATCTCATGATTAGAAAGGAATCAATAAAGAGATTCTGGACTCCTGAATTTCATGATTAGAAAGGAATCTAATAAAGAGACTCAGGACTCTTGAATCTCATGATTAGAAAGGAATCTAATAAAGAGATTCTGGATTCTTGAATTTCATGATTAGAAAAGGAATCTAATAAAGAGATTCTGGACTCCTGAATTTCATGATAGGAAAAGAATCTAAAAAAGAGATTCAGGACTCCTGAATCTCATGATTAGAAATGAATCTAATAAAGAGATTCTGGGAATCCCATGATTAGAAAGGAATCTAATAAAGAGATTCTGGACTCATGAATCTCATGATTAAAAGAGAATCTAATAGAGAGATTCTGGACTCCTGAATCTCAGGATTAGAAAGGAATCTAATAAAGAGGATTCTGAATTCCTGAATCTCATGATTAGAAGGGAATCTATTAAGAGATTCTGGATTCCTGAATCTCGTGATTAGAAAGGAATCTAATAGAGATTCTGGACTACTCCGGACTGGGTAATGTAAAGAATATTACAAGGTTGCATGGCAGAGCCAGTAAATTTTTTGGCCTTTGCTGACTCTGACTCCACAATTTTCCAGCTCCACTTTAAAAATGTAGCTCTGGCTCTGAACCCTTTTGTTTTACTGTAAAACTTTTAGGGGGCCTTCAAGTGGGCTTCACTAACCATAGGACAATAGGTCACCAGACTAGAATCAGTTGTTATTATAGAGTAAATTACAAAGTTTTTCCATCCCTGAGGTTGTAGGGTTATCAGATTGGAACCATTATCATTGGTTCACTGGTTGATAAAATTTATTTTTTATATTGGATAAAATTTTTGTTGTATTTCATTAAAATGGCGTTCTTAATTTTCAGTAACAGATTAATTATCTAGATAGAAAGTTACGCTGTTTAGTTATTTCTCGGTAGTAGAAATATATTATTTGTGGATTTGGCGAAAACTTCCAACAAAGAAACCTATTTGGAAAATATAAGAAAATAATGTTGTGGTCATTATAAGTTAAAGAATAACCCATTCAGATCTTGGAAATACAAAAAATACACTTGCACAAATCCAGTTTCCCTAATTCTTATTTTGTGGTTTTAAGGCTTGGTGGTCAAAGAGGTATCTTTTAAAAACTTGGGACCTGAAAGTTTTTTTTTATTTTGTTGAAGTTTAAAGATCTTTTTTGTCCTGTTCTTGGAAGTTTGGAAGTTTTTCTAAACTTGAAGCTAATTATTATTTTAAACCTGATTTCTGTTTCCTCCACTGTTTTGTTCTCAGTTGAGAACTCAGAAGAATTTTCTTCAGTTTTGGAGATTACTCAGTCAATTTTCAAATGGAAATCTTAGAATCTTAGTTGATGCGTCTCAATCCATAGATTTTTTCAAATTAAGCCATTGAGCATGAAGAAACATCTTATCTGAACTACAGTTATAATTTACATAAGCACAAATACATTATCTGTTAAATGAATTTTCGCCTTACTCTGAACTCCAAGCTGTCTTTACATATATATTCTTAAGCTTAACACTTCTGCACTTGTTTGCTGGGAAATAGATTGAGAGTAGGGAAATTAGAACAGTAAAAAACAAACATTTGGTACATTATAAGGGAATGTTCCATCACCCTTATTAACCCTCGCGACTACGCGTCAATCCGTTAAACGTCCATCTACGCGTTGGACCTTTTTGGTCCATCCACATTTTTAGTAAAAATTTTCGGTTTTTAATATTTTTTTGGAACTTTTAGCATGGCCATTATGTAATTATGTCCTTTCTTTAGTTGTTTAGCAATATCCAATATCATGTTTGTTAATACTTCTTAATAAATTTTTGAATTATGGATATTTTAACAAATTTTCCATAAATAAAGCTGCTATAGTTGAAAGAGCCAACGTATACTCTATATGTCTTCAATAGGAAATTTTTATTAACATTCCGATATAAGAAAATATTTTATACGAATAAAGCCTAAAGTACTGTGGTTAAAAAAATTTTTTTTTTCATGAATATTGGCTAATTTTTTTTTTAATTTTTTTTGATATTTTTTCTTACACATAACTAATTACTTCAAAATGTACAATATTGGGTTAGAAAACACACTAGTGAATAAAAAAATCTTTATTTAGCAAAAAATACTCTTTCCATATATATATATATATATATATATATATATATATATATATATATATATATATATTTTTTTATATATATTATATATATATATATATATATATATATATATATGTATATATTTATTATAAAATATAATATATATATATATATATATATATATATATATATATATATATATATATATATATATATATATATATATATAATATATATATATATATAATATATAATATATTATATATATAATTATTATATTATATAATATATATATATATTATATATATATATATATACTATATATATTATAATATTATATATAATATTATATATATAATATATATATATATATATATATAATAAGTATATATAATATAATTATACTATATATATATATATTATATATATTATTATATTATACTATTATATATATATATTATATATATATATATATAGTAATATAATATATAATAATTATAAATTATAATATAAATAGTATTTTTTGCTAAATAAAGATTTTTTATTCACTAGTGTGTTTTCTAACCCAATATTGTACATTTTGAAGTAATTAGTTATGTGTAAAAAAAAAAAATTAAAAAAAAATTCAAAAAAAAATTTGCCAATATTCATGAAAAAAAAAATTTCAACCACAGTACTTTAGGCTTTATTCGTATAAAATATTAC
>JABUQX010108015.1:0-7500 GCA_015478945.1 Trachelipus rathkii
TAAAGATGTTGAATTCATTGATTCTTTGTACGATCGCAAGGTAAGGGTTTTTTTACACTAACAAAGAAAATACTTTAAAATTTAAGGCCAGGTGAATCGGAGGTAGCCCCTATGAGCAAGGACGAAACCTCGACCTGTTTTGCTTTTTTGAGCCGCTGCAAAAGCCCTTACAGAACAACCAAATAAAGAGCTCATGGGAGTCTGTGAAAATTTTTTACAAAAATATGAAGCTGACGTGACAAGTTCTTTAGTTAGGGAAATTGTTGAGAAGGGGTGAAATAAAAGAAAGGAAAAACGACAAAATAGTAACAAGTGGCAGAAGAATGTTTAACAGATTTTTTATGTCGCATAGAAAGAAGACCTTGACAGAACTGTGTAGGCCAATAATAATGTTTCTGACACTCAGTAACTTCATCATCTGCTGAGAGAACTTTTTTCAAAATTAAAACTAATAAAAAGTTATTTGAGAGTTTAAATTTATAAAAGTAAGGTTAAGTGAATTTGCTGTACTTAGCATAGAGTATGATCAGGCTCGAGCACTGGACTTGGAGAAATTAGTGGGCGAACATTTTGTGAGCAAAGACAGACGGAAGGGGGATTAATGATCATTTAGAAGACTATTATGTCAAAGTTAAAAAGTAAATGACAAATGTTGTATTGTTTTATTAGTAAGTTTTTGCTTTACTTACCAATAACAGTAATGTAAAAGTGTTTTAAAAATGCAACATCTCTTTATATATAATATATATATATATATATATATATTATATATATATAATATATATATATATATATATATATATATATTAATCTAGATATATATATATATATATATATATTATAAAACTTTTTTTCATTGTAATACCTCTGGTTCTTTGTAATGCTAATGTAATTTTTTTTATATGAACAAAAAGAAAACTTTTTTTGTCATTCAAAGTTCCAAAACTCTATCCACCCCGTCCATGAATAAAGGGGGCGCACAAAATAAGTCGCGGGGGGGCGCAAACTGACCTTAGTTACGCCACTGGATATATATATATATATATATATTATAATATTATTATATATATATATATATATATATATAATATATAATATATATATATATATATTATATATATATATATTATATATATATATATAAATAATTTCAAAAACTATTTAATTTTTAATAAACGTGATAAATCTGAATAGGAGAATCACCAGCAACATGCTGGCTGCGATCAACGGGTTGGGGCAACCGCTGCTGTAGTTAGTAGTTACCTATTGGTTACCAATAGATAACTACTAAATGCAGTGACACAGTCTATGTAAAAAGATTAGATATCTTAAAAATTGGTGATGATGAAATTAAATGCATTGTTATGGTTCGTAACTTCTTAATTGTGAAGAATTCACAGTTTATACACTATACAATCTAGAAGCACAATAACTCTTTTGCGTGAGCCGCGTGACATTTGTCTGTTAGTTAGTTAGAATAAGTTAGTTTCATTACCTTTTTTTTAACTTTTATGGAAATGGAATGGTAAATTAATTATGGGGTTAGTCCCTGAAGTTTTCACTTTTCAGTAGGATGGAGTTGCAGTCTAAAATTTTATAGAGGGAGGACTCGGAGTCGGAGTCGGTAATTTTCAAGAGGGTGGAGTCGGAGTTGGAGACTTAGTCGGTAATTTCTAAGAGGTCGGAGTCGGAAAATTATGAACCGACTCCACAACCCTGATCAAAAGTATGTATGATGATAGTGAAGGGTATGTAAGAATAAATGGAGTCGAAAGTGATTGGTTTAATATTATTAGCGGAGTGAGTAGGGCAGGGATGTGTTATGTCTCCTTGGTTATTCAATTTGTATATGGATGAGGTTATGAAAGAATTAGAGGTGGGGGTGGCAGGGGATGGTGTTAGAATGATGGAGAATGGAAGAGAGTGGTGAGTCCCCTACTTATTATATGAGGATGATATGGTTGTGTGTGGTGAATCTGAAGAGAGCTTGAGAGGATTGGTAGAGAGATTTGGCAGGGTGTATAAAAGGAGGGGTTTTAAAAATAAATGTAGATAAGAGTAAAGATATGGTTGTGAGTGAGGAAAGTTCTCGGTGCGCATTTATGTTCGATAGTGAGCAACTGGAAAAAATGTCTGAGTTTAAATATTTAGTATATATGCTGGATGAAAAGGGAACGGATGATGCAGAGTGTAGTGGGAAGTTACGAATGGTAGGAAGGTGGCTGGTGCAATTAAATCATTGGTGGATGTAAAAGGTCTAAGTCTTGAGTGCGCTAGGGTCTTACATGAGGGTATTATGTTACCTGTGTTAATGTATAGTAGTGATACTATGGTCTGTAATAGGAGGTATAGATCTAAAGCTCAATGTGTTCAGATGGACAATAATAATTGGGTGTTAGGTGTGAGAAGAATTGATAAAATGAGGAAAGAACGTATTAGAGAATTGTGTGATGTGAAGAAAGGGATAAATGAGAGAGTAAATGCAAGTACGTTGAGATGGTTTGGTCATGTGGAAAGGATGGATGATAGTCGATTGGTTAAGCTAATGTATAGTGGTGAATGTGCTGGGAATCGACCGGCTGGGAGACCGAAGAAAAAGTTAATTGAGTCAGTAAAGGGAATGCCTGGAGGAGGGAAATGTGAGTTTGCCGGAGTCGAAAAGAAAGGTTCATAATAGGAGTGAATGGCGGGGTTTGTAAGGGTTATGGTTGTGGCCCACCTGGGCCAAGGGATAAACCCCACATTGACGAGATGCCATAGTGAAGGTCCTTCGCGGTCCCGTGAAGATATACGGTGGATTTTCTGACTGCGACGAGTTCTCATTAAAAGGTATAAAGGGGGCGGTAAGGCTGGGCTTTCTTTTCGACTTGTGTCATATTTTTCGACTACTTTTCTGTTTCAGGTGCATGTTACGCACCTTACCCCAAGTCTTGGGGAAAGAAGGTGGGTGATGTTAATAATAATAATAATAATAATAATAATAATAATAATAATAATAATAATAATAATAATAATAATAATAATAATAATAATAATAATCAATAATATAATCATAAATAATAATATAAATAATAATAATAATAATATAATAATAATAATAATAATAATAATAATAATAATAATAATAATAATAATAATAATAATAATAATAATAATAATAATAATAATAATAATAATAATAATAATAATAATAATAATAATAAATAAAATAAAATAATACACAAAATAAAATAGTAATTTCTTTTTAACACTATCGCTGAGAAATTATGGTTTTCTTTTCTTGAGTAAGGGGGGAAACTACCCGGAATCTTGCTTAGAGATCAGGTAGGCTTTCGTGTGTGAGGGGAGGTTGTTTGAAGGAGATAATTTGGGGAAAGAAAGTTTCGGTTGCCAGCGAAACCTTGAAGAATAAACGTATTTGCTTCCAGCGTGAATTTTTTCGTTGACTTTCAGTATTAAGATGTATTTGACTTCCTCTTTTCTGTTTGATGCTTACTTACCAAATATCACTGCTTCTTCTTCACTTCTAAGGCATGTAGCTACTATAAAGGATCGTTGATTGATTTTCTTTACGATTTTAGTTTGAGCATATTTTCTAAATTTTATTCTACTTCAGAATTAGTTAGAATGTGGCTTAAAAGGCTAAAGTAAGAAAGTATAGGGTTCAAGACAGCCTTAACCATAGTTTAGATTACTTATACCTGAGGAGAGGGTTTTATATTGCTCCTGGCTGGCCCCATTTTAACCCAAAACTGGAAATGGACATAAAATTCTTAATTTTCAGCCAATTGTGACCAATTATAAGGCAAACCGCAGCTTTTCCTGACATCTGAAACGTCGATTTCGGGTGTTTTTCTGCGTATGTAGTAATTTCTTTTTGTATTTTCATTTTTTGAAAACATATGTGTTTGGCATTTTTGATTCACGTCATACAATTTTTTTCAAGATGAATTCAAACTTGAATTATACAAAGATGGGTATTTTACCTAGAGAATGTATAACGTGAAATATTGATTTTTGACCCCAGATCATAGCAGCGGTCCAAAATCCAAACCATACCTATTTTTTTGGTTTTCAAAAAGAAAATTGCTTCAAGTTTTTTCCTGGTCAAGTCAACAGGATGAAATCTTCAGGGCAGTGAGATCTAGTGGGAGGAGATTCATATTTTTTACTTAGATCATTTTTTGGTATATATAATAGTTTTAAATTTGTCCATGGAACAAATTTAAAAAAAAAAAAATTGGGAGGGAAATTGAAATTTTTTTTTTTTTGAGCATACAAGAAAATTATCTAAATAAAAACGGTGTATCTTCCCCTACTATATACGCTCTGAAAATTTGATTTGATCGGATGAGTATAAAAAAGAAATATCTCAATATTTCACTTTTTTCCCCCCCAAAAAATAATAATTTTTAAAAGTTAAATATTGATATATATTTTTTTCTACTTATCTGATCAATATCAAATTTTCAGAGAGTCGGGGAAGATACATCTTTTTTATTTAGATAGTTTTTTTTTATACTAAAAAAAATTTCTTTCAATTTCCCAAAAAATATTTTTATAAATTTGTTTCAAGGACAAATTCAAAACTATTTATTGTATGTTCAAAAAGATTATCTAAATAAAAAATGTTTATTTCCCCCGACTACATATTCCTTTAAAATTTCATCCTGGTCTTATGACCATAAAAAGGTTATCCCATTTTTTTCCTTTTCTAAAAAAAAAAAAAAAAAGGTTGGGTTTGAATTTGGACCATTTTATCTGAATTTGAATTTTGATCTGGGATCAAAAATCAGTATTTCACGTTATACATTCTCTAGGTAATTGACCCATCTTTGTATATTTCAAATTTGAAAGCATTTCAAAAACAAAAATAGTAGAATGTGAATTGAAAAATGTTAAGAAACATAGGTTTCAAAAAATAAAAATGTAAAAGAAATAACTCAGACACAGAAAAACACCCGAACACCATCATCAAAACAACTGCGGTTTGCTTTTATTTGGTCAAAATTGGCTGAAAATTAAGAATTTTATGTTTATTTCCATTTTGGGGCTAAAATGGGTCCAGCCAGGAGCAAAAAACCGAACCCTAACCTTGGTTTTAATTTTGATTTTGAACAAATGAAGGTTGACTTGAAAATTTAACCTGATTATGATAAATAAAATTAATAATATTTCCAAATGGAATGATAGAACCATTTCTTAAGGACAGGGTCCAATATTGATTCGGGCTGAGCCCAATTTTCACCCTCCCTTGGACTGGATATAAAATTTCAGCAGATTTTGATCCTAAAAACACCAAACTGTATCTATTTCTGTCCTCTAAAACGTCGTTTTCGTGTGTTTGTCTGTAGTCATTCTTTCAGAATTTTCGTAGCCTTTAAAACCTATAGCTTTTTGATGCTGATCTCAACTCTACACTTTTTCGAATGACTTAACTGCGATCATCAACAAATGAATAGTAGGGTCTATACCAACAAGAATTAAGAGTAGTAATCAAAAATAAGAACTTAAGAATTGTGTTTAAACTCACTTTTTTGTTTTTCAAAATAAAAAATTATAATTTTTTATATTATGGGAACTAGATTAAATTTTCAGAGCATATGTAGTAAAGGGAGATGCGCATTTTTTACTTAGATGTTTATATGCATGTTTATCTTTTTATATGCAACAGTTTTGGATTTGTTCTTGGAACAAATTTTCCAAAAAAATTCTTTTGGAAATTTTTCAAAAATTTTCTTTTGATTATACAAAAAAATTATCTAACTAAAAGATGCATCTGCCCACATACAGCCTGTAATTTGATGTTGATCGGACGAGCATAAAAAATATATATCAAAATTTCACTTTTCTAAAAAAAAATTTTTTTTTTTTAATTTTGATATATTTTTTTTTCTTGTCCGATCAACATCAAATTTTCAGGGCTTGTAAAGTCGGGGGAGATACATCTTTTTAGTTATATAATTATTTTTGTATGCTCAAAAGAAATTTTTTGAAAAATTTCCAAAAAATTTTTTCGAAATTTTTTTTCCAAGAACAAATCCAAAACTACTGCATATACAAAGAAATTAAAAAATGGGCATTTCCCCCGACTACAGATGCTCTGAAAATTTCATCTAGTTCGCATGAGAAGAGAGTGGCAATTTTTCTTTTTAAAAACCGAAAAAAGTGGGTTTGGAATTTTGAGATTGCTGAGCACAAATATCAAAAAATCGAAAAAATACTTCATGCATTTTGTAGGTAATAGACCCATCTATGTATATTTCAAGTTTGAAGTCATTTCGAAGAAAATGTAAGAGTTGAATCGAAAAATGTCAAAAACATAGGTTTTGAAAATTTGAAAATTCTGAAAGAATGATTACAGACACAGAAAAACACACGAAAACGACATTATAGAGGGCAGAAAAGCTACATTTTGGTGTTTATAGGGTTAAAATCTGCTGAAAATTCCGAATTTTATGTCAATTTTAGGGGGGTGAAAATTGGGCGCTGCCCTTAATAAATTGTTGCACCTCCCCTTAATTTAAAAGCAGATCCACTCATGCGCTTAATCAATGCTAGTTGAAGGAAATAGTTTATTAAATTAATGAATAATAAGGCATTAAAAATCAAAAATGTTATTATACTCTTTAAATTCAGAGTCATTCAATTTTTAAGATTTATTTCTTAAATTAAGAAATGCTTAATCTATAAATTTATTTTCATAATTTAATTGAAGATCCTCACCAATCAAAAGAGCAACCGTGAAGCAAAACTGGTCCACATATGCGTCAAGATCGGTCACTTCCAAGTTGCGTGCACAAATACCTAAATATGTTTTGATATCATATCATATTGATTACTCTGATGATTATCTATAGATATATTGAGTTTGTCAAGCCCTCTTTTTGAAAGATAGGACCTTTGTTACCCGTAATCTACAAGACATCGAACTGAGGTCAAATTTTTACCTCTACCCTTATGGTTATGGAGGGTAATAAGTATAAATTATTGGTGATTTGAGTAAAACTAAAACATATATTTGGTAAAGTGAGACCTTTCCTTTGCTTTAAAAGACCAGTAATGTGACTCTTTTTGTTACAAACTTGGCAAGGGAAAATAAATTGCTCATCAAGTCCAAGGCATTGATCTGCAGCATGGTTTGAAATGAAACATTTAGTGAATAAACTTATTTCATCACAACTTTTTACTCTAGAATAATAACTTTGATAAATATTACTATTTGTCATCACATGTCCCTGGGATGAACAAAACTTACACGATTATTACAAGATTCATAATCAGAGAGTATGCATACCCCTTGAATTATTTTTAAGCAATAAAGATTTATCGAATCATTTACGTTAATCTGTGAATCTAAAATTTTTTAAATTTAGTGACAAAAGTTTAATAGGCTCACTTATCAGTTTCATTGCATTCAAAGAAACCACAATCTAGAGTTCTAAGAATAGATTCACCTAAATGGGTACAATTATTTAAAATTTTTTTTGAGAGTTTGTA
>JABUQX010108015.1:12500-26499 GCA_015478945.1 Trachelipus rathkii
ATATATATATATATATATATATATATATATATATATATATATTACAGCGCATTAATGTTAATTTAGTTTGTTCAGATATATATTTAAAAAGTATGAGTACCAAACGTGTTTGTATAAATTCTCCGAATGTCTTTTGCTACGTATGTGGAGAATATACTACGAAAAGTCAACGGAAACCAATCACTCAATTGTTTAAAACGGCTTATAAACATTATTTTAAGTGTGCGTTGGGTGACCAGGATAAGCCATGGGCCCCACACATAACATGCATTAGATGTTATGTTAAATTAACCCAGTGGTTAAAAGGTGAAAAAGCGCATTTGCCCTTTGGAGTGCCGATGTATTGGATGGAGCAAAGGAATCATATACAGGATTGCTACTTTTGCTTAACAAATGTATGTGGCTTCAATTCAAAAACTAAAGCAAACATTGCCTATCCGACAATTAACTCAGCCAGGAGACCAGTCCCCCATAATGATGAGAACCTACCGATTCCTATAGCACCAGCTTCTTGGAAAGAGGTTCCTGACTCAGATGAAGATTTGTTTGACTCTAATGCTGGAGCATCGGGTGCTGCAGATATGCCATATATCCCAGACGAATCAAATGCAACACCACACATGATTACGCAACCGGAACTAAATGATTTAGTACGAGACCTGTATTTGTCAAAACAGCAAGCTGAAATCTTAGGTTCACGCCTGCAGGAGTGGAATTTGTTAGATCAAAAGGTTAATATTAGTATATATAGAAATAGAAACAGGAATTTAGATAAATATTTTACAAAGAGTAACTTAATATGTTCATGTTCTGATGTTAATGGACTTATGCGTGAGCTTGGTATTCCGTATTTAGATGGTGAATGGTGCTTATTCATAGACGCTTCAAAAACTAGCCTAAAAGCCGTCTTATTGCATAACTCAAACAAGTTTCCCTCAATTCCGGTTGCGCATGCTGTTGGAATGAAGGAAACCTATGAAAGTATGTCCGAAATATTGAAGGCTATTAAATATTATGACCACACATGGCTTATCTGTTGTGATCTGAAAGTTGTTGGACTCCTTCTTGGTCTACAGGGAGGATTCACCAAACACTGTTGTTTTTTGTGTTTATGGGACAGCCGGGATACTAAGCAACATTACGTACGAAAAACATGGAGAGAAAGAGATACATTTACCCCGGGCAAAGAGAATGTTAAGTATAAGCCCCTTGTAGATCCTAAGCGAGTTATTTTACCACCATTACATATTAAACTTGGATTGATGAAGAATTTTGTGAAGGCCATGGATAAGGAAGGAGATGGATTTAAATATTTATGTGACGTTTTTCGTGGCTTAAGTAACGCTAAATTGAAAGAGGGCGTTTTCGTCGGACCGCAGATTCGACAACTACAACGTGACCCCGCTTTTGACAAGAAATTAAACCATGATGAACTATCTGCATGGAATTCCTTCAAAGACGTTATTACAGGCTTCCTTGGAAACAAACGAGTTGAAAATAGCGATCGTATAGTAGAGAGGTTGCTAGTTAATTACAAGAACTTAGGCTGCAGAATGTCACTAAAAATACATTTTTTACATTCTCATCTGACATTCTTTCCACCAAATCTCGGGGCAGTAAGCGATGAACAAGGTGAAAGATTCCACCAAGATATACAGCAAATGGAGAAACGTTATCAGGGCAGATGGGATGAAGCAATGATGAGTGATTACTGCTGGTTTCTGAAAAGAGAAGACACTTCAGAACATAAAAGAAAAAGTAGTTATCGAAAGTTCAATGTGGCACAAATTCAGGAAAATTAAGGTAAATATATATAATTTTTATGTGGTAATGCATTATACATACATGTTTTATTACTCGTGACATCATAACTCTGTAAATTTGACTATAAAATTAATTAATTTTATAGTCAAGTTTAATAATAATAATATATCTTTGTTACAACATACGCATATTTGGAGGTATTATACCTTAACTTTGGAAGCTTGTAACTCAAAAACTATACGTGATACAAGAATTCTAAAATCATTTTCGGAATCTGCATGAAAAATACGTATAGTTTCACCTAATTTTATTTCAGTTACGAAAAATTTCCCAAAATTTGTTGACCAGTTTAATCGTACAAAATGTGTGTATGAAATTTTCCATTGGGAGTCGGGACTCGGAGTTCAATTGTAAAATATATAAAAAAAAATAACCCTATATTTTTTATAGCTCTACTTGTGCCTTGGTTAATTTATAGTATGCGCAATAATGATTATTCTTTAATTTCGTGCACTCTAGGAACGTTGTATTTAAAATCTTATTAACCTGGTTATATTATAATTAGATTGTGGTTGTATTGTCTAAGTGTATTCCATTATATATATATATATATATATATATATATATATATATATATATATATATATATATATATATATATATATATATATATATATATATATATATATATATATATATATATATATATATATATATATATATATATATATATATATATATATATATATATATATATATATAAATTTATTTTTTTTTTTTTTTTTTTTTAGCTATTTAGTCTAAGTTCATTTTAAATGTATATGTTCAATAAAAAAAATTAAAAATAATGCTGCAAAAAAAACTGTTTGGCTTAAGATTCGGTTTAGGACAATAATTTAAGGTTATGATAAGTTTTGTTATGTATACTCAGTAAATCTGTGTATACTTAAGATTTTATCATAACCTTAATGAGTTTTTGGGCCTAAAACCAAAGCATTAGAACATTTAGAAATATAGAGACAGTAAGAAACCACATGGTTTTATTGAGACTATCCCAGTCATCCCACTAACCAAACATGCTCTCATGCAAATCCACAAGGCACCCTAGGGCTTGTCAAATTCCTGTACGAAAAATCTATCAATTTGGCTTAAAAAAAAAAAAAAAAAAAATACCCAAACCATCCACATACCTTAATAACTAAGTTATGGTCACACATGCAGTCTAATAACATGCATTAATAACTACTGTAACTAAAAACCCGCCAATTTGGCTTAGTCTAAATATACTATATATGAATGATTACATATGGCAGAGAGCGCTGTTTATATTATCAAGCATAGTTAGGAAAGATGTATACAGTATGTAAAAAAAAAAAAAAATGATTACAGAAACAAAATCAATATTTCATCACATTACTCTCAGTAATTATCTTTGTGGTTTTTAGAAATTTCTATTCTTATTTTTGTGATTATTTGTTATTAATTTATTTTAGTTGATCGAGAATTGGACTAGGTCAATGTTTGATAGCTTAACCCTAGGCTAGAGTAGGCCTAGTTAAGAGATTTACTGTATACTATGTGTTTATAAGTTTATTTAGATTTTTAAATAGTTTTTATGTACTTAACCACAGTCATTAACTATTGTTATATTAATTTTATAATTAAATTAAATTAAGTTTACCAGAGCTATAGCCTAAAGTTAGGCCTACTTTATAAATTTTACATAGCCTTAGCCTAGGCTAAGCTAGAATCAAGCTTGTTTAAATTTTTAACTTGTTTCAATATATTAGTTTATTTATAGGGTTTAGTGATATTCAGTTAACTATAGTTAATAAAATAATAGGTATAAGTTAAAGTTAATAATAATTTAAAGTATGTATACTCTGTAATTAAGGTCTAGGCCAAGCTAGATTCAAGCTTGTTTAAATTTTTTACTTTTTTCAAGATATAGGCTTTAGTGATATTTAGTAAACTGTAGTTAGTAAAATAATAGGTAAAAGTTAGTCTAGATAATAATTTAAAGTATGTATATTCTGTATGATAGTTGTGAAACTGTGAGAGGTGAATAGCCACCCTGTTTGTATTTTGAATGCTGAGAATATATTGCTAAGGAAGTATATTATAAGACTGAGTGAAAATGTGAATGAATTGAATGAGGCCAAGCTTGTTTAAATTTTTAATTTGTTTCAAGATATAGGCTTTAGTGATATTTAGTAAACTATAGTTAGTAAAATAATAGGTATAAGTTAGTCTAGTTAATAATAATTTAAAGTATGTATGCTCTGGATGATAGTTGTTAGATTGTGAGAGGTGAATAGCCACCCTGTTTGTATTTTGAATACTGAGAATGTGTTGCTAAGGAAGTAGCTATATTGTAAGGCTGAGTGAAAATGTAAATGAATTGAATGATTTCGTATTTGAGCTGAGAAAGGAAAGAAGTGTTAGGAAAAGGTAGTAGGGGTGAGGAGGGAGTGGGATACAGGGGTAGAGAGGACTAATGATTCACCTAGGCAGAAAGTTGAGAGGTAAAAGGCTAAAGTAGTAGTTAATAAGTCTGCAGGTGAATGGAGAGTTGTAGATGATAGAAAAAACAAGATTAGGATCTCAAAAGTCAGTCAGCCTGTGACCTGCAGTAACAGGTTTGACTGTCTTCCAAATGGGGAGGGATCAGAAAGGGCCAATGGTAATATTGAGTTTTCTAAAGGGAATGCTGAGGCATTGCTAATGAAGACTATGATGCGATACTTAGGACTTTTCAAAATACAGAAGGAGACAATTGAGAGCATGTTAGCCAGGTGCCAGAGTGAGAGGGATATCATGGATAGGATAGATAGAGAGATGAAGTTTACAAATATCGATTCAAATGTGATTGTTCATGTGGGTACAAATGATATATAGGACATAGAAGGCCAGAAGAATTAATAGCAGATTATAAGAGGTTGATTCAGAAGATTTTTAATTTCTTGACATTCAATGAGATTCCTTAGCCTATCTAATATGGACCATAATAGTTCTGTATCTATAATTTATATGCTAGACAACTTTTTGAGCTAAATAATCCATAAACCTACAAGTCACAATGCACTGTTAGACATAATATTAACTAATAATAAAAGTATGGTGGATGAGGTTGAGAGTTGAGAAAAATTTAGGAATATGTGACCATAATATTATTAGATTTAACATGAATGTGATATCTGGGCCCAAATTGCAAGTTAATATAGAAAACATCTTAGATTTCTGAAATTGCAACTTTACCAAATTTTGAGACATGCTTAGTATAATCGACTGGGATAAAGAGTTTAAAGACCAAAACTGTTTTATCATGTGGGAACATTTTAAGTAAATTTTGATGAATATTTAGTCAGTATGTTTTAAAGATAAACCCATTAAGGTGGTGAGGAGAAAACCTGCTTGGTGGAATAGAGAGAGAAGAGAGAAAATCAATGAAAAGTGCAGATGTTTTAAAATATTCAAGAGTAGTAATAGGGAGGATAATTTAGAAAATTATGGGAAAAATAGAAATGAACTTAACCAGTCAATAAGAAAGGTAAAGGGAGAGGCAGAAATTGATTTAGCAAGGAATAGGAATAAGGACCCAAAGATCTAAGTTTTTTTAGCTTTTATAAATTTAAAAGTAAGAATAGGACAATTGGTCCAATTAAAATTGAAAAAAATTTAGTGAGTTCAAGTAAGGAGTTGGTCAACATTTTCAATGCTTATTTTGTGTCAAATGTTTACTGAGGAAAAATTGGATAATAGTTTAGAGACTAATAGTTCTGGTATGCATATAATAACTACTTAAAGAATTTGAATTTGAGGTAAAAGATAATAAACCTTTACTGGACCATATTGATCCAAGTGAAATGGCAGGTCCTGATGGTATATATGGTAGAATTCTGAAGGAGGGTAATACCAGCATTATTGCAAAGGGACTGTATTTGATTTTTAAGCGATCTATAACATTTGGTGAAGTACCAGATGACTGGAAAACAGCATGTGTTGTACCTATTTATAAGAAAGGTAAGGAAGATTTGGGAAATTACAGGCCAGTTAATTTAACATCTCTGGTTGCAAACCTTTCGGAAAAGCTACTGAAAGGTCATATAGAGAAATAAGGAGAAGATAAAACATTGTATGACTCCTTGCATGGTTTTAGAAACTGTAGGTCATGTCAGAAAAACCTTTTACAATATATGGAATACATTAGTGACTGCATTGACTGAGGAGATCCATTTGACAATATATATTTAGACTTTAGCAAAGCTTTTGATAAGGTTCCCCACATAAGACTGATGAAGAGGTTATTACAATGTGGGATAGGTGGAGTGGTATATACATAGTTGGATTAAAGAGTGGTTGTAGAATAGAAAACAGTGTGTACAACTAAATGTCAATAAGTCATCATTGGAAATAGTGAAGAGTGGTATCCTACAGGGTTCAGTGCTGGGGCCACTATTGTTCCTCATTCATATATATATATATATATATATATATATATATATATATATATATATATATATATATATATATATATATATATATATATATATATATATATATATATATATATATATATATATATATATATATATATATATATATATATATATATATATATATATATATATATGATTTAGACCAGGGACTTAAATGTAAGGTTTCTAAGTTTGCAGATGATACCAAAGTGGCTACCTCAGTAAAGAATAGTGATGGATGTATAGAGATTCAAAATGATCTTGATAAACGTCTTGAGTGGGCAGATAAGAGGCAAATGAATTTGAATAGTTAAATGTGTAAAGGTTCTTCACCTAGGTTACTCAAATAAAAGTTTTAACTATAATATGAATGGGGATTGGCTTGTCTGTGGACCAAGAAAAAGATTTAGGCATTATTATAAGTAGTGATTTGAAATTAGCTAATCAGTGTTTGGAAGCAAGTAATAAAGCTAATAAGATGCTAGTTATAATAATGTTGTTTACAAGAACAAGGAAGTTATAAGTAAACTGTATAATAGCTATGTTAGACCAGTATTAGAGTATTGTGCAAAAGTATGGGCCCCTTATTAAAGGAAAGATATAGATATGCTAGAAAGAGAGTAATGTAGAACAACAACGGATGATTTCTGGGTTTAAGGGTAAGAACTATGAAGAGATGCTGAAGGGGTTGGGAATGTTTTCTGTAGAAAGGCAATTTCTCAGAGAAGACATGATACAACTCTACAAAATATTTACATCTATTGATAATATGGAGACCAATAAATTCTTCATAGTAGACCACAGACTGGAGGCCAGGGGGCACAGTAAGATAGTGAAGAAGACATGCCATCCTGATATAAGAAAGCATTCATTCAATAATAGGGTTAATTTTTGGAATAGTTTGCAACAGGAGGTTGCTGAGTGTGATTCAACTGCATCATTTAAGGAAAGATTGAATAGGTATATATATATATGGATAGTTTGGGTATCATATAGTACAATATATTTTGAATAAACCAAATTGGCAGGTTTTTATTTACAGTAGTTATTAAGGTTAAACTGCATGTTCTGACTATAACAAAGTTATTAAAGCTTGTAGTGTGCTTAGCATGTAGCTACTTTATCTATAGTTTTTTCATTTAGTTGTAGACTTTGTGTATACTGTGTAAGTCAAGGGTGGCCAACCCGTGGCGCATGCGCCAAACATGGCGCATTGGATGATTATAAGTGGCGCGCTGCTACGGGCTACTTTTTGGGAGATTTTACATTTTAACTGGGCTAGGTCAGCATATTTCTTACGATCGCATTTATTTAAAGAAAACTAAAAATTCATTTTAAATCCAGAAATTTGTTAAATCTGGCAAGATATAAAGAAGTATGTAATAAATATCGTAATGTTTATGCATTTTTTTTTGTAGCGGTCGATTCTTTAATTCATATAATGTCTTGAAACATGATTTTAAATTTCCGAGTAATAAAACCGGCAATTATCATCAGTTGAAATTTTGTGTTTATCAGTGATAGTGATGGAGTGTCCTCTCACATTTCTTAAATCATATGCTTTTTATTTTTTTCATAAGTGAGCATATTAGTAATTAGTGTTGTATTTTTTAAATCAAAGAATTCTAAAATATAATTATGAGAACAACTGTTACTTTTGTGCATATATATATATATATATATATATATATATATATATATATATATATATATATATATATATATATATATATATATATATATATATATATATATATATATATATAGCAGAGGTAGAGTATATATATATATATATATATATATATATATATATATATATATATATATATATATAAGAAATATTAATTTATTTAAAAATTTAATTATGCTATTATAAGTTGTATGGCGCATCTGAACTCGTCTGTGAAAAATTTGGCGTAGTATGCAAAAGGTTGGCCACCCCTGGTGTGTTATTGACAAACCTAAGGTGTTTTTGTGGATTTGCATGAGCATGTTTGGTGATTGGCTCTATTAGGTTGACTAGGACAGCCTCCAAAGGTCCATCTCTCTCTCTCTCTCTCTCTCTCTTCTCTCTCTCTCTCTCTCTCTCTCTCTCTCTCTCTCTCTCTCTCTCTCTCTTCTCTCTCTCTTCTCTGTCTCTCTCTCTCTCTCTCTCTCTCTCTCTCTCTCTCTCTCTCTCTCTCTCTCTCTCTCTCTCTCTCTCTCTCTCTCTCTCTCTCTCTCTCTCTCTCTCTCTCTCTCTCTCTCTCTCTCTCTCTCTCTCTCTCTCTCTCTCTCTCTCTCTCTCTCCCTCTCTCTCCTCCCTCCCCCTCTCTCTCTCTCTCTCTCTCTCTCTCTCTCTCTCTCCACTCCCCCTCTCTCTCTCTCTCTCTCTCTCTCTCTCTCTCTTCTCTTTCCCCTTTTCTCTTTCTCTCTCTCTCTCTCTCTCTCTCTCTCTCTCTCTCTCTCTCTCTCTCTCTCTCTCTCTCTCTCTCTTTATCTCTCTCCTCTTCTCTTTTTCTATCTCTATCTCTATCTCTATCTCTATCTCTATCTCTATCTCTATCTCTATCTCTATCTCTATCTCTATCTCTATCTCTATCTCTCTCTCTCTCTCTCTCTTCTCTTCTCTCTCTCTCTCTCTCTCTCTCTCTCTCTCTCTCTCTCTCTCTCTCTCTCTCTCTCTCAAAAGCTTTTATTTTCAATCCTCTTTAGGTGGTTTTCATACCAGAGGAAAAAATGGCTTTAGCGTTAATAATATAAGCGACGAAAACTATTGAAATTTCTTTCCGATATCCGGGGATAGAAAAGGATGCTCGGGAAAGGGGACGGGATGGAGGTATATTCGTAAAGAAATCAAGACAAAGTGGAGCTGAAAGTTTAGCGAAAACTCTTTTGAACAAATCAATTGTAAATAACATTGTTCCACTACCAGAAGATTGCATTTATACACCATTTTACTGGTATGTATATTATTTGAAAGTTTGCTTTTTATAAAAATTTTGATATACTGTAAAGAGTAGGTTAAAAACTTGGTGATTGATGATATTTTATATTTAATATTTTTTTTACATGTGAAAGAAGGTAATAGGTCATCATAACATTACATATTATTGTTAACTATATATATATATATATATATATATATATATATATATATATATATATATATATATATATATATATATATATATATATATATCTCTATATATATATTTTTTTTTTTATATATATATATATATATATATATATATATATATATATATATATATATATATATATATATATATATATATATATATAGATATATATATATATATATATATATATATAAACCGTTGTATATTTATATATATATATATAGTAAAATAAAAATATATATATATATATATATATATATATATATATATATATATATATATATATATATATATATATATATATATATATATATATATATATATATATAAAAGTATATATATATATATATATATATATATATATATATATGGTGCATTCTCTGACAAATCATGCAAAATTTTTGCAAAGTTGCACCCGACCCCCTCCGATTTTAATGAAATTTGGTATACAAACTCATTTTGGCACAAAACTCACTCCCCTAAAATATTAGGTTCCAATTTTGAGTAGGGGCTGCAAAACAGCCCCCCCAATTTTGGGGGGTTCCGCGATACTCACTTCTTTCAAAGACTGATAACTTTGGTTCTACTTAATGCAGAATCAAAATTCAAAATGCATTTTAAAGGGAATTTATAGATCTATAAAAAAGGCATGAATAAAAAAATCTGTACAACAATTTTTAAAAAAGTTATAAGGTGTTAAAAAAAAAATTCCCCCCCACCCCCCCTTTTGTTGATCAATTTTTAAAAACCCAGTATCCTACTTATAAACTGAGAATTTCTTTTAACATATACAAACATAAAAAGTCTGCTTATTTGATTGGATAAACCTGCTTTTTAGCCTAAAAAAAAAGGGTTTCTATGTAAAAATTAAATTTTTTGAAATAATTTATAATTTTATTACAATTAACCTTCAGTACAACTTTAAATTGATATATATATATATATATATATATATATATATATATATATATATATATATATATATATATATATATATATATATATATATATATATATATATATATATGGGCGGGGGGGCAACGTTATATATATATATATATATATATATATATATATATATATATAGCGTCGGGCGGGGTGACTTGGACCACTTTAGGTATAACTTCGTCTCCCGACTCTCCCCTAATGCACTTTTTGGAAATTTTTTTTTTTGTAAATCACGGCCCTATAGTCGGGCATAAGCACACAAAAATAATAATGTAATTTAATAATAAAAGTTTTATTATGTTTGAATAATTTTTCCGAAGTCAGCCCGACTCGTGGAGGGGTGAAGTTTGACCACATTGAGAAGTGACTGACCATCTGTTTAAATTGCCTACGTATAATTTCACTTATATTTAATTTTTACTTAATATAATAATTATTAATCATATTAAAATTGAAGGTAAAAATGTCAATAATGATAAATAAAATACGAATATAAATAAGGTGGTCCGATTCACCCCTCTCCGCCCAAAAATTTTGACACTTTTTTGAACTCGTTTTTTTTATTAAAATTTCATTTTTTAAAAAATTCACTTTAATATAAGTAACTTTTTATTACATTTAAATTAATTATATGGTAATAAAATGTCAATAATAATACGTAAAAAACGAAAAACAATGGTAGTCCTGAGCCACCCTCCATCAATTTTTACGGCAGGGTGAATCAGACCAGCTACACTAATACTGGATCAAAAATTTACTTGCCAGTTTAAAGCTAACATACTGAACACTGAAAAAATAATTAAAATCGATCCAATAATTTTTCATTTTATAACGGTTAAAAACTCACATTTTTCAAAAGTGAAGTTCTATTGAAGGACATTTTGTACCTTAATTTCTAACATTTTTTTAAAAATATAAAACTTTCTAGAATTAAATATGATCTAAATATAAAACTTGTAGTACACCACAAGGGCTATAAAATGAGCTAAAATTTTTTTATTATTATTATTTTTTATTTTTACTTTAGAGGGACCAATCACCCTCTAAAGAGGCGGGCCCGGTCACCCTGCCTGACGCTATATATATATATATATACTCTGTTCTTGGATTATAATTTAATAGTATAAACTCGAGCTTAATATTTTAATTAGTCAAATGGAATACTATATAACAGAAAAATCATGAGAATTTATATAGTTAGTTATATAGTACCTATATATAGTTAGTGATTTCACTTTAGTTACTTTTTTGCAAAAGTTCTTTAGACTTTTGCAGTTCATCCATATCAAAGCTGTACATTATTTTTCTTCCTGGTGTTAGTTTTGGAGCCGCAAGTTTTTTAAGAATATTTTTCCTTTCAATCCACACTTGGTCATCAACATTTGGGAATATATACATACCTTGTTCTTCCTCCTTCAGAAAACTAATATAAAAATCATCAAAGTCCTCAGAGTAACTTTCAATAATACCAATGAATATATTACCTTCAAAGTTGCAAGAAACATAGTGACTTATTATATCTGCTGCCTCCATGTTAAAATGAGAGTATTCATCACTTTCATGTATGTTTACTTCAGATATTTTAGCTTCTTTGTAAGATTTTGAATTTGATATCTGAAAAGCTTTCAAAGTTTCAGTGTTAATGGGGATAATTTTATGAAACCCTTGTGTTCCTTTCAATGTTACACATTTTTCAAACCTCTTCTTCAGTTTTTCTTCAGCTCTAAATACTTCTTCCTTTGTGATGTATATGCAGTTTATTCCTGGTATATATTCATTACAGTAGTAGAAAAAACTGTCTGCAGTTAGTATCTGATCCTTATATGGCCTTTGTAGGCTTGCCTTGGCAACAGTTCTCTTGATGACTCCACCAATTCCATCACAAACATTTTTCCCATGACCGGTTCCAAAGAAATTCCACTCACATAATATATTAAAGTCCGCAAAATGATGGCATAAATTGATAAAATTATATTTGTTTTTGTACTGTGCAGCACAGCCATCACTAAAATAATGAATTTTCTTAATGAATGCAAATTGTTCTTTAAGTTTTTCAATCAACTTAACTTGAAAGGCATATACCATGATGGTTGAATGTTTTAAGTAATCACTAATGCAACAAAAACTTTCATGTTGTAGAACACCATCTTTTTTATAATATACAACAAAAGGATGTATTGTAACTTGATCATTGACCCAGTGGAAAGCCTGACTGGCATCTTGTACAATAAAGGTATAGTTTTCTGAAAAATCACCAAGTATTATAACCTCATTATCAGGTAGGTTGCTTTTAAGTTCTTTAAGATAATTAGATTGAGCTTTTACGATAAAATGATGCCTTGTTAATTCATAAACTTTCTTGGCCAAAATTCTATGAAATCATCTTTATTTTGTACTGTTGTAATTAAATTTGATCTGTCTGTACTTACCCATTGTGAATATGTGACTGAATCTCTTGTGTTCATATTTTCAATCGTTTTTAAGTACTTTACTAATTCTTCTTTTTTAGGGCAATTTCTACCATATCTGAGCATGCAACCTGCATCATCATCATGACACACTGTTTTTCTTATTAGATCTTTATAAGTTAAATGCTTTACACCAATTGCAAACACCATTAATTTTGGATTTTGGTGGTGTATACACACACATACATTATGGGTCCCCTTTGCACCAGCCATAACACACCATTTGGGCCTTAATTTAGCAAATGTTGAAAATCCAATAAGATCAATACAGTTTTCCTTGTACTTTTCATATAGTTCTTTCAGATTCCCAAGTAATAACCTTAATAATAGCAATAAATAAGTAATAATAGCATGACAAATTTTGAAAAACTAGTACAAAAGATAATTCTCTTATGTAGAGAAAATGGTGAAATTCACAAGTTAAAATTGTTCATTATTCTTTCAAGCAATAAATTGTAAATAGTCTAAAACTATAGAACTTTACTTACGAAATTTTATAGGAGAAACTCCCAGTTCCTGTAGGCTTGCATTTAGGAAAGCTCGACTAACTTCTGGTTCTTTCTTATGTGGTGTCTGCGCATTTGTGTTATCTGGTTTAAGTACACATTCATTACTTGACGAACTTGACGTGTCTTCTTCAGCAGTAGGAACTTCAGCATTATTTTTCAACAGCCGCAGTTCATTTTCACAGTTTGTACAGATATGGTCTGTCATTTGTAAGTGCAGCTGAGTCATCATGGTTACTATCCATTGTTGTATGGGTCTCAAAGACTTTGTCACAACTTTTTTGTGTTTTAATAGAGGATTGCAGCACACCTCATGGTATCCTGACTTTCCTCTATTGCTCATAGTGTAAAAAAAACTTCTTACTACTGTTATTGAATAATAAAAAAATATCTATAATATATATATATATATATATATAATATATATATATATATATATATATATATATATATATATATATATATATATATATATATATATATATATATATATATATATAAATATATATATAGTAAGAATATATATATATATATATATATATATATATATATATATATATATATATATATATATATATATATATCAATTCTAAAGTTGTACTGAAGGTTAATTAATTGTATTGAAGTGGCGCACGAAAACGCGAAAGCGTTTCTTAATACCGCGAAAACGGCTAAACACCAAATTCCAGGGAACTTCTGAACGAAGTTGGCCAATG
>JABUQX010108016.1:0-10000 GCA_015478945.1 Trachelipus rathkii
AAAATAAATTTTATAGACTATATAAATGATAAATTAATCATATATATATCTGATATTGATCTCAGAGTGGGCGCTGCCTATATTTGTATATATGAGTGTGGCGTCTTGCTCTATGCAATTGTAGAAATAACTTATTATCAGCACTATGAATCAATTACATGCCAGACCTAAGTGCGCCTAGATAAAGCTAATTACGGCCTATAAATATTTTTGTCACAACATTGCAGTGCTAGCACCTATTGACGCTAGTAATTAATAATAATAAAATCAATAAATATATATAATTAAATATAATAATATAAAGGAGGGATGGGCCTTTACGCCTTTTGCGGTGCCTGCGACTTTTCGCCGGCCGGTGGCTGTTTGCTTAATTTATTTGCAAAGTAAACTTTTAAGTGGCAAACTAAAGCCATGCCTTAATAAGGAAAAAAACACATTTCTATTTTTGTATTAAAACAGCCTTAAACATCTTCTACGCGTCGCTCTTCTCCTCCATTATAAACTCTCATGTTTTCACCCCGAGGTCCTGCACGAGCGCTGCAGAAGTTGCAAATTTTCAGAGCCATAGTTGCCATTTTTGTAGTTAGAACTTACTGAACAGTTATATATCTATATATATATTATATATATATTATATATTATTATATATATATAATATATATATTATATATATATATAATATATATAATTATATATATATATATAGTATATACTATATATATATATATATATATATATATATTTATATTATATATATAGTATATATATATATATATTATAGTATATATTATATAATATATATATAGTATATATATTCTTTATATATATTATAATATTATATATATAGTATATATATATATATATATATATATATATAGATGGTATATATATTATATTATATATATATACTATATATATATTATATATATATATATATTTTATATATATTATATATATTATATATCGATATATATATATATATATGATATATATAATAACATATATATATATTATAATATATATTATATATATATATATTAAATATATTATATAGTATATATATATATATATATATATATATAATATATATATATATATATATATATATATATATAATATAATATATATTATTATAGTATATATATTATATATATATATAGTATATATATTATATTATATATATATATTATATATATTATATATATTATATATATATTAAGTATATATATATACTATATCAGATGGCGCTCCTGCCTCGTAGCATGTTTGTTTGCACGACGACTTTTTTCTATATCAAACGATATTTTGTTTTTTTTTTTAATTATTATATCTAAAATTTGTACAATTTACTTATATATATATATATATACCTATACTAATATATATATATAATATATATAATATATATTTTATTATATATATATAATATATATTATTATATATAATATATATATATATATAATATATATAACGCGTATTTAAGCCTTCGATTTTCCTCGTCTCGCTTGCAATTATAATGCAACTTTTCTTAAAAGTTTCTTTCGAGCTATTGAACGAAATATTTTGAGAAGGTGGAAATTAATTTAACATTAGATATATAGGTAAAACTTCGTTGCAAGGTATGTCTCAACTCACGTTCGTGAAAAATAAACGATACAAAAAGAATTTCGTTCGTTTTTAAATTTTTTTTGTATGTTCTTGTGAAGCTCAATTTTTGGTAAATTTAAACTTTTTTTAAAATAATATTAAAAAAAAAAATATATATATATATATATATATATATATATATATATATATATATATATATATAATATATATTATAAGTATATATAGAAGAAATATATACATATGCTTATCATATACTCATTTATCATAGACATACAACATATAAATTTATATGAATATGTGTGATTATTATTATTATATTATTATTATTATTATTATTGATTATTATGTATTATTATTATTATTTTTATTATTATTCCTCACTGTTCCCCAAATTGGGTGTAAGTGTGTAGCACCCGGACAGAAAGTAGTAGAAGAAATTGACGTAAAGTCGAAAGAAGCCCAGTCTAACGCCCGCTTTATACTTTAAGTGAGAATCCGTGCAGATCAGAAAAATCTCCACCCTAGGGCTTCAAGGACTGCGACGGACCCTCACTGTGGCATTCGTCAATGTAAGTTCATCTGACAAAACCAGCTAACGCATACCCCTTAAATAACCCCCATCAGCTCTTATTACGCACGCTTTTCTTCTCGCCTTTGCAACTCACAATTCTCTCTTCCAGGCATTCCTTTATCTGACTCAAATCCACTTTTTCTTCGGTCCTCCCAACCGGTCGATTCCCAACACCTCACAACTATACACCCGTTTAACCAACGACTATCATCCATCCTTATCCACATGACCCACCATTCAAATGTACAACATACCCTCATGGTAAGACCCTAGCGACACAACACTTAGTCCTTTTTACATCAACAAGGATTAATAGCACGAGCTACCTTCCAGCAATTCACAACTTTCTTACTAAACTCTCCATCATCCGTTCCTTTTTTCTCCAACTATATCTAAATATTTAAACTCAGACACTTGTCACAGTTGCTCACCATCCAACATAACTCTCACCGGGACTGTCTTCACTCAAAACCATAACCTTGCTCTTATCTACGTTTTCTTTCAACACTCCTTTTACACCCTGCCAAATCCCTCTATCATTCATCTCAATTATTTGTCAGATAAAGATAGATTTACATTCTCAGGACATTTTAATTGTTGCCACGTTATTTCTGTCGGAAATGTTTCCTCAGTATGATTTCCATCTTTCCTGTGAAAAATGTAAATGAAACCTGTAAGTGTACCCTTCATTGACATAAAGAAACTTAAAACCGAATCTTTAATTTATAGCCTAGAAGAATTTCGTTCTTTGTCTGGAGCCATAGATTTATTTGATTTCATTACAGAAAATCACTTGAAAGCCACTTTTATTAAAATTGTTAAACTATTAAAAGTTTTAATAACCATTCCGAGGACAACGTCCGAAGCAGAACGCTGTTTTCTTATTTAAAAAGGATTAAACCTTCTCTTAGAAACACCGATGGTTCACAGAAAGATTTCGCTTAGCAATGCTTTCGATCGAGAAAGACTTTATGTTGGGCATTCAAGATTTTAATAATAAAGTGATTTATACATTTGCTCAATGAAAGGATTGAAGAGCGGACTTTCTTTTAAATAAAATTGTTAAAGGTAAGTTACATAACTTTTTTAAAATAATTGTAAAATTTTTTAATTTTTCTAGATTAATGCTTTACGGTCATCAATGCTCTCTTTTATGAAACACTAGCATTCACACACATCACATATTGTATATATGATATATATATATTATAATATATATATATATATATATTAATTATTTATATATATATATATATATATATATATATATATTATATACAATATACATATATATATATATATATATATATTATAATATATATATATATATATATATATAATATATATATATATATATATAGGTCTTACACATGTACATATAGTGTATATTTTGTATGTTTTTATCTTATAATCCACAGTAAACTATATAAATAAGGTAATATACATAATATTATATATATATATATATTATATATATTTATATATATATATATATATTATATATTATATATATATATCTATATATATATATACATATATATATACTATATATATATATATATTATATATATATATATATATAATATATATATATATATTATATATACTATATATATATATATATCGACTATATTATTTTTACTAATTATTATTAAATATTTTTATCTTTATTATTTTTATTTTGATTCAGTTATTATTATTATTATTATTTTAATTATATTATTATTATTATTATTATTATTATTATTATTATTCTTATTTATTATTATTATTATTATTATTATTATTATTATTATTATTATTATTATTATTATTATTATTATTATTGTATGGATTTTGTTTGCTTTTTCAAGCCTCCTGAATGTATTGCTCTTCTTCGAAAAAAAATTTCTTTAATATTATTCTAGAATAAAATAAAACTATTGATTTAATTATAGTACCAGGCTATAATAATTTTACTTTTTTAGATATTAACAGTTTTGATAAAATAAATATTTTAGAAATTAGTAACAAAAATAAAAAAAGAAAATTAATAATTTTAAAAGTTAGAAACATTAATGTAATGTACATTGACATTTTTGTTATTTAAAAACGTTTAAAAAATTGAATATTTCATTATATTTCATATTTATTGCTGGTTTATGTTTTCTTAAGAGCAATGTTTCCCCGAGGCGCAATTCATAAAAAATCCTTTTGTCTTGTTATGCCGGAAAAGCTTTCTTTTATTTTGATATCGATATTTTTGTGATGTTCTTTAAAATGTTGAAATACGTTGTGTATCAGATATAAGTGGCGTTACATCCCCTTCCAGAACATTGACATCGGTAAACAACGTTACTACTCTCACCACTCGAAAGCGCTTTACGAGTAGAGAATAGCACGAGCTCAGTTTCAAAGGTTATAGTAAGATCTTATATAGCTTCTTCCCGTCTTTTTGCTTTAAATGCTCTTTGAAATTATTTCAATTACTATTGTTATTATTTGAAAACAACTAAATTTTTAAAGATAAGTAAATTGTGTATGCGAGGTTGAAAATTTAGGCCCACAGACGTTATTTAGGAACGTAACTTGGCATCTTACATTTAGATACTATTTACTACTTAAATGCTTAACTATTCTAAGTTTTCTTTAATTTGTATTTAATTATTTTAGTTTACTTAACTTACTTAAGATTTTTAACTTTATATTTAGTTACTTAATTTACTTAAGTGCTTTAATATGCTCTTTTAAAATTAATTTTAATTTGTTCTCTTCCCCTTTTTTCTGACTAATATTTTCAATTTTATAATATAATCTGAGCTTATCGTTTTCGTTTTCATTGATGGTATCAGAAAATAAATTATTTAAAGTGTTCTTTATAGGGTTCTCTATAATGTACTAGGGGAAGTTATTGCTTACTAAATTCTCTGTTTTCTTTTAATTTCTATATCGAAAAGGGTCCAATCGGACGATATCTTAAATGCTCTGTGAACTAAGGTCTTTATGGGACAATTTTGTAGTTTAGGGGAGTGAAGGAGTCGAAATTCAAGTATGTTCCTTTATCTGTAGATTTAACGTGGCACTTCTATCAATTTTTCCATTCTCTTTAAATTTAATGTTAACATCTAAGAAATTAATATAGTTATTTTTGGCTTTTTCAATAATAAATTTTAAACTACTAGGATCTATTTTAGATTTAAACTCTTGAACATGTTCTGGGTCGTTAAATATAACAAAGGTGTCGGCTATACGTATCGAATATAAAAGATAGGAATGAATGGGGGGTTTTCATTAAAAATTTTGTTTCTACCGACGACATGCAAAATCTCGAAAGGTGGTTCATAAGGTGATCCCATGATACGTCATTTTGGAAAATATGTTTTACCACTGAAGCTAAGAGCTCTATTCGTAGTACATATATAAAGTAATTTTCTCAAAATGTCTTCTTCTATAGACGGCGGTGGTTTTATATCATGATGATAATATTTTCTAATATTATGCTAATAGTTTCAGATATAGGAACATTCGTGCAAAGACTTTCAATATCCAGAGATAAAAGTTTGTTAACATCGAACGAATTAAAGTTGCTTAATTTTCCAAAAACTCATCTGTTGATTTAACTATAATTTTTTCGTTAAGATAAGATCTAATTAGATTGTTTATATGAGTCACGATACCAGTCATACTTACTATAGGTCTTAAGGGTGGGTTTTCCTCCGTTTGCCTTTTTAAGCATGGGGTGAATTTCGTTTTATATCTAATGATAGTGTTTAGTTTTTCAATGTAATCTTTTTTATTCATGACTACTACCCCGCCTCCCTTATTAGGTCTTTGTATAACAATGTCGTTGTTATGCTTAAGGGAGTTATTATTATTATTATTATTATTATTATTATTATTATTATTATTATTATTATTATTATTATTATTATTATTATTATTATTATTATTATTGTCGCAATTGTTAACAATTGTTTAACACTCGTCACATTGTGACCATGTATTGTTGTTTAAAAGGGGCAAATGATTGTATTCATGAGTGTTTGGCCTGAATTTTGTTTAAAAAATCATGGGTACAATAACCGTCCTTGCAAGCGAACTAGTCTTGAAAAACAGTATTTGTATATAAAATTAAAATTATCAGCACATAATAAATATTTACCACAATTTACAGTATTATACATACAATAATATTGTACCGTATTAAAATTGTCTTGTAGCCAATCGCCAGTCTACTTTGGAAGGCAGTGCTCGTGACGTCATCAGTTGCCATGCACGGAGGAAAACTCTCCCTTTCTCTAAAATTTAAAATAAGGAAAATAGTATACGATTCAAAGTACTGTATTTCCCTTTAATAAATATGTATTCCGATTTGGGTATGACCTCAGGACATAGAGTATTGTTTATTAATAATGCTTTGAAAGGTTTTACCTCTTAATATAGTTTTTAAATTATTCCAATGATTAAATCCTTTGAAATTTAAAATCTGGATACATATTATTTAACAATACATATTTATGTATCCCAGTGCAAATCCCATGAAAAATACTAAATATCAAACCTATATAATTGTTTGAAATTGGTTTAAATGTTGCTGTTTCTATTTATTACCCCCCATCGTTTAAGCCTCGTTAAGGAACTAATGGTTTAAAATTAAATTTTATCTTCTTCAAAAACTACCATCAAGTGTGTTGTATATTAATTAAATTAAGTTTCAAATATAAAACGCATTTCTGTTCCACAGAACCACTTAAACTAAAATGGGGTTGAGACCCCTTTGTTTATTTTTCAATAGTTTTTGACATCATTTTTCTTCGTTAGTGTATACATCAAAGGAAATAAGTAACGCCAATTTCGTTCGAATATAGTATATTACATATATGTATATTATATATATATATATATATATATATATATAAGTATATATTTTTATATATTATAAGTATATTATATAATATATATATAATAATATTATATACGTATATATATTATATATATTATTTTATATTATATATATTATATATATATATATATATGTAGTTATATATATATATAGTAGTATATTATTTATATTATAGGTAGTAATATATATATATATGTATATAATATATTTATATATATTATATATATATATATATACCCTATATATATCTATATTATATATTCTATATATATATATATATATATATAATATATTATATATATATATAATATATATTTATATATATAATATATATTATATATATATTTTATATATATATATATATTAAATTAATATATATATATATATATAAATCATATATATATATATAGTCAGCATTCCGAAAGACACATGCATGTATTAAAAAACATAAAGCTCACGAAAAATAAATGATCATTTTATTAATCGGACACATTCTTACCATGAAAATAAAAAATAAAAAATAACAGCTTTTAAACATTTAAATTTTTAAAAATGTTGGAAAAATTAGTTTTTTTTGAGAATACGAAGAAGCTCGAGTACTCCGAGGGAGCGCACAAAGGTTCGAATGTTGAATTTTTTTCTTTTTTTACTAAAGAATACCTCACGGGTAAAACTTAAAGATGGACAGAGTCGGGGCTCTGGGTCCTCCGTCGGGCTCGACCAGCCCTAAAAAGGATATAAAAAGAAAAATAACTTTTCTCCAAAGCGTAAATAAGATACTATTTTGGTAACTCCTGCTCTCGTGAACTAATGCAGTGGATTCAAAGGATCAATCACAGGGGTCGCAGCAGATTAAGCTTATACTAATATTTAAGGTGTTATTAATAAATATAAGAATAAAATAATTTTTTTTTAAGTTTTATCGATGAAATTGCTTGCTGAAATAAAAAAATTTATTTATTTTCCTGTAGATGTTATGGTTCTTTCTAGTTAATGCGGCCTCTTCGGATGCTACCATATATTATATATATAGTATATATATATATATTAATATATTTATATATATATATTTGATATATATATATATATTATATATAATAATATATATATTAATATAATATATATATATATATATATATATATATATATATATTTCTCCTTGAGAAAGGAAAAAATTGCTCTTTCTTGAAAATTTTACCTTCACCGGATATAATATAATTCCGATTCTAAATTGTCTTGTTTTGACATTTGCTCCAGACATTGGAGACACGTTGATTTATCTTTTTTTTATATAGTATGCTGTCGTTCTATAATGTATTTTCTTTATTTGAACCATTATAGTTGCCGTAACAAAAGTTAGGATTCCATTTTTTCAAAATGACAAAATTTCAAACTTTTTGTTCTTTCCACTGCACTGTAGGTCCTAAAGGGATCTCGAGGGAGGGGAAGATGTCCATTTAACCTTATTATATTGATCTTCAACTTGACCCAATTCAATTTGGTAAGGTCACCATCCTGGTCAAACTAGACCTTAATTATTTTCATTTAAAAATTCTGTTTTGCCACTTCTGTTTTACTTATAAGGTTGAATTTTATATCATTTTGATCAGAGAATCAAGCTGATTTTTTCATTATATAATATGCAATGATATTAGTAGTTAACTAACTATATTATTTATTAGTTAATTTCCTATCAGAGTATTTAGACACGAGTTACAAACTTGTAATCTTGATGTCATAAGTCGCTAGATTATTTATCATCTTTTTTTGCTAACAAACCACATTGTTTTATGCAATGTTTTTTTAATATATTATAAATTTTAATATTAACTATTTTTTATTATCGTGTTTGCGTTCTTTTAAGTCTGTTTGGCAAAACTGATTATTTGTTTATTAACAACATGTCAACCGAAATTTTGCGCTAGATTTTCGAGAATAAATAGGGCCAGACGAATTTGATCGCCACTTCTTATCATAACATCGCCTCTGGACCATATATCTTTCCTTTGTATTGATTTGCAATTTAGTCCTAACATAGAACTATCAACATGTCATTTATTATAGGTGATTAGAGTAATAATATTAGAATCATTTGCATTAAGGTTATTCCTCAAATGACTTTTACATTTCTCCCTCTTAGTGAAAGCTTCAAGCCTTCTTATTCAGTAGGGCTTTCTTATATGTTTTTTTTATATTTATTTTGATAAGGAAGCGGTAATAATGGAAAATTTTCCTGTTTGAAGCTTACATCATTTGGTGTAGGAGATAGTTTTCTGGCATCTCGGTTTTAAGCTTTGTAAAAATTCCTCTGATTTTTTTACTTTTTGTTTCTAGAAAATTTCCCTTGTTATATAGAATTTTTTTTTATGCCAGTCTTAAAGTTAAGACTTAGATTTTTAATTCTGTGTGAATATATTGATATGATCTCATTCATAGTCTCTGTGATTAGATCTTGTATATTTTTATATGACTTAGTTACTCGTGGATCCGATTTATAGTTTGTGGTCATATCAATTTCATTCTTATTATAGATTTCCTGTTCTTTCGTTTATGATCTCTTATTACGAGATATCACGCTTAACCTATGTACTATGTATATTTAGGAATCGTGATACTTGTAAAGTAAAATTAAATGAATCTTCAAGTGTTTTCTTATTTAATACCGAGAAAAAATTGATAGAGTTTAAGGAAGTCATTCTCTAATAACATTTTAGAGATTCTCATCTTTCTTTCATTTCTCACCTTTTTTTCCTATATTAACCATTGAACCATCCAATTACAGGCCAGTCATCTTTGATAAAAAAACATTTCGAAATGGACATTTGATTTTATTAAACAAGATAATTAAATCTTTGCTCTACACATTCAAAAAAAAAAAAGGAGGTTTATATATAGAGTATAAATGACAACATTTTCAGAATCGAAAAACTATGAATATT
>JABUQX010108016.1:17500-32690 GCA_015478945.1 Trachelipus rathkii
ACTTAGTAATAATAATGCAGTTTAAAAAGAATTTCTAAATATAAAAAGTCTATAATTATTTTACATTAATTGTGAAGTTTAAAAATTTAAATTTAAGTTTAAGTTTTAACTATTATTATTATTATTATTATTATTATTATTATTATTATTATTATATTATTATTATTATTATTATTATTGTGTGTGTGTGTGTGTGTGTGTATTATTATTTAATTATTATTAATTTTTATTATTACATTATTATTATTATTATTATTATTATTATTATTATTATTATTATTATTATTATTATTATTATTATTATTATTATTATTACGTCAAGAATTGATTTTCGAAGGGAATCGATTCTGAATTGAAAACAATTCCTATAAAAGGAGTCGTTTTCCTCCGACTTCGGCTCCGGCTCCGGCTCCGGCTCCGGCTCCGGCTCGAGGGTTCGAGTTTGGTTTCAGACATCGGTTAGTGTTGATCTGACGATGGTGTTATTATTATTATTATTATTACATTATTATTATTATTATTATTATTATTATTATTATTATTATTATTATTATTATTATTATTATTATTATTATTATTATTATTATTATTATTATTATTATTATTATTATTATTATGAAATGATTTTTAGGCTCCAGCTCCAGCTCAGCCTATGGCTCCGATATATATTTACATCTGGTTAAAATTTGGAGGGGGGTTAGGTAATTTGGGATTAAAATTTGGAGGTGGGTGGAGGTAACCTCGTCGTAGACGTGATTATGTCCCCCTGGGTCCCCGAGGGACCCCACCCTCATTAAAAAATCGAAGTGTTCGTATAAGGCTGAAATTTGGTGAGAGGATTCAGAGTTGAGTTTCTAGAAAGAGTTATTATTGGATTCTGAGGAGTTGGCTCCGGCACCGGTGCTGGAGCCGCTGCGGTGCCAAGTTGATAAACATTCGCATAACAACAATATTGGTGTGTTTATATAGGTTATGGAGGTCGTAGAGTTTGAATAGAGGGTTATAGTCCATATAAGGGTGTCGGATCCCCAGAGGGGTATTTCACCCCAAACCACAGAAGTAATGATGTAAGCTGAAACTCGGTAATACACCTATCATATATAGGTATTCACATCATATATGGGTTAAATAGCCTTACACACCTCATGGGGATGCTAGCCCCACAAAAACTTGAATACTGTCGTAGAAGGCTGAAACTTGGTATACACCTATCATATAAGGTATTATTGCTGAAACCAGAGTTAAATTATGGTGAGCACCCCAGGGGGGATGCTGGCCCCCCGAAAACTTGAATATTGACATAGAGCGATGAAACTCGGTATACACCTATCATATAAGGTATCATTGTTGAAACCAGTGTTAAATTGTAGTGAGCACCCCATGGGGGGATGCTGGCCCCACAAAAACTTGAATATTTCCGTAGAGCGATGAAACTCGGTATACACCTATCATATAAGTTATCATTACTGTTGTCAGTGTTAAATTGTAGTGAGCACCCCATGGGGGGATGCTGGCCCCTTAAAAACAATACTATCGTAGAGGCTGAAACTTGGTATACACTCTTCATATAAGGTATCCATGCTGTAGACGAGATGAAATGACCATAAGCACCACATGGGGGATTCTGAGACCCCAAACCTAGAATATCGACGTAGAACGATGAAACTCGGTATATACTTTCATATAGAATACCCTTATCCTATATGAGGTTAAATAACCGTACACACCCAGAGTGGGGTGGTGACCCCTCAATCATAAGAAATTGACATAGAACGATGAAACTTGGTATACAGCTATCTTATGATCTTTCCTCGATACACAAAAGAAAAAAAAGAAAAAAATTAAAAAAAATATTAAAAAAAAATTAAAAAAATTAAAAAAAAAAAAATTTAAAAAAATTTAAAATTTTTTTTAAAAAATTAAAAAAATTTAAAAATTTTTAAATTTTTAAAAAAATAAAAAAATTAAACATTTTTTATTCTTTTTAAGTTTATAACTTAAAAAATTTACGTTTTTATATAAATCAAACACCCTCTAGAGCCTCCTGAGCCTCTGGAGCCTCTTGAGCCTCTTTAGCCTCCCCAGCCTCCCCTCAGCCTCCCCACCTCACGCCCCTCCCCATCTATGATCTATTGATTCATGTCATATTTTGTATAACAACACAAAACTTTCATTTATTTTTGTTTTATATGTTTTAAACAGTTTGTTTTTACTAAAATTTTACCCTTTTCATATTTATAAGTTAAGAAATTTGTGTTTTTACATACCCTAAACCTGTAAATCAGTAAATCAACCACCCACCCCCCCCCCTCCCTACCCCCAATCCTGGATATTTTTACATTAACATAGTAATATTTAACAAAATTTTATCATAACCTTGTCTAATTATCATACTGATCAATGAATATATGCTAACATTAACAAAGATCCATACTTAACAACAGTAAAGTAACTAACATTGAGCGCAGAACGTAACCTACTTACACTTTTTCTAACATATCACTGATATTTTTACATTAACATAGTAATATTTAACAAAATTTTATCATAACCTTGTCTAAATATCATACTGATCAATGAATATATACTAACATAAAGTTCCCCACATCAATAAAGCAAACATAGCATCACCAGAACTACGAATATAACGTACACACACAAACTAACACATCTTAAACATGAATAAACAGTTTTACATTAACAAACTTCCATACTTAACAACAGTAGTAATAACATTATCGTTCAGTGATGATTGTTATGTGTTGTTATAGAACGTAACCTACTTACACTTTTTCTAACATATCACTGATATTTTTACATTAACATAGTAACATTTAACAAAAATTTATCACAACCTTGTGTAAGTATCTTACTGATCAATGAATATATGCTAACAAAGTTTTCATATTAATAAAGCAAACATAGCATCATATGAACTATGGAAAATAATGTAAACGACAGATACTGTATATATACACGGTAAAGTCAACATTAACAAGTTCAGACTTAACATCAGTAAAGTAGCTAACAATCCATACAGAACGATTACCTACTCACACTTTTCCAACATGTCGCTATTTTACATTAACAAAGTAACATTTAATAAATTTATCCTAAGCTAATTATCATACTGACCAACGAAAATACACTAACGCAACAAAGATTTATCAATAAAGCTAACATATCATACCCTAACCTAAGAATATAATATACAACGACAAAACCTAACATACATTATGCATGAATAATTCACTAACATTAACAAAAGTTACATGCCCAGCAACAGTAAATGACCTCCAGATGGATACAAAAACGTAATGAAACCTATTCACACGTTTTCAAACATATCTCTAACATATCATTACTATTTTTCATTAACATGGTAATATTTGTATCATCATCGTACCTAACATCTTTGATCAGCAGACATACTGCCAACGTAAACAAAGTTTTGGCTTAACAAAGCTAACATATTTTAGTCTGAACCCAAGAATGCAAACATATAGCTGAAAAATTACAACACGGCTTAAGCAAAGAATAAGCTGCTAATATTAACAAGTTTCGCCATAACAACTTAGTAAAGTAGCTAACAGCATACAGAACGAACATGGACCCAAACTGGTAGGTAATATTATTTAACAAATCAATATAGCGATGTGTTTGTTTAATTCTTTCTTTAATTTTTTTCTTTAAAACTTTTTGTTTTTAAAAAACTTTTATTTATTTTAATTTCATTTCTTTATAACTTTTTGTTTTTTAAAATTTATTTATTTTAATTTCATTTCATTTTTCTTTTTATTTTAAAAACTTTTGTTTTATTTTTAATTTCTTTAAAACTTTTGTTTTTAATAAAAAATTTTACTTTTCAAGTTTATAACAAAAAAATTTGTGTTTTTACATACTAAAAACAGGTAAATCGAGTAGATCACAGTAATCAAACCACTCATCCCTCCCCACCTACCCGTCCCAACCCTGATCTATTGAGGTATTGATCTATTGATCTATTGATCTGTTGACTCCAGTCATATTTCGAGTATTATTTTTGGATAAACGTAGCATAAAAATGTTCTTTTTATGCTAATATATGTTGACATAAAGTTTTCACATCAATAAAGCTAACATAACATAACCTGATGTAAGAATATAATGTATAACATCAAACCTAACATACCTTAAACACGAATAAACAGTCGACATTAACAAAACATCATTACTTAACAAAAGTAACTGACGATGCATACAGACCGTACCCTATTCACACTTTTTTTCAAACATATCTTTAACATATCCTGTTATTTTACATTAACATAGCAACATTTTACAAAAATTTATCATAACCTAACCTAATTATCATACTAACCAGCGAAAATATTTGCTAACATAACAAAGTTTCTTTCACATCTAATAAAAGCTAAATAACTGTGACCTAAGATCACAGTATACCTGACTAACACATCTTAAACTTCACAGTAACAGTTAAACTTATCATACTTAACAACAGTAAAGTAACTAACATTGCATACAGAACGTATCCTATTCACACTTTTTTTCAAACATATCTCTAACATATCACTGTTATTTTTACATTAACATACTAACATTTAACAATAAGTTACCATAACTTGAAAATCTAAATTCTCATACTATATAACAAACTATATGCCTTTAGGCATGTAAAGTTTTCCATCAATAAAGCTAACATTTCATATCATTGGAATATAACACACAACACAAAACCTAACATACCTTATGAAGTCGGGTAAAAAGGCTAACACTAACAAGTTTCATACTTAACATATAAAGTAACTAACAAATGCATACAGAACAGGAACATTTACGAAGCTTTAGTGTGGTTGTGTTTCCACTAGGTTATCAGATACAAGTCAGAAGTCGAGAAATTGTTCAAACTCCGCCCACTTTTCGAAACATTACGCAATACCTATGATTCTTGTTTGGTTCGTTTTCGAAACATTACGCAATACCTATGATTCTTGTGTGGTTCGTTTTCGAAACATTAAGGTATACATTTGATTCTTATTTGACACAGGGTCAACATAACAAATTTATTAAAAACATTTTATGTTTTTGTTAATGTCTTTATGTTTTATAACAACTCTAAAAACTTTTATTTATTTTTAAGTTTATTTCTTTAAAACTTTTTTGTTTTTTAAAAAAACTTTTAATTTTTAATTTTATTTCGTTAAACTTTTTGTTTTACTAAAAATTTTATTCTTTTATTTTTATAACGTAAAAAAAATTGTTTTTACATACCCAAAAGTAAATCAGTAAAATGTTGTTCCTTCTCTCCTCATCGTCTCCTACCCTCCCATGATCCATCGATCTATCGATCTATTGATTCAAGTCACATTTCGTGTATCATTTTGGATAACCATAACATAAAAACAACTTCTTTATACACTGATCAACGAATATATGCTAACATAACAAAGTTTTCACATTAAACCTCGCACTCCGCGTGAACTAAGATTATAATGTACAACAACAAACCTAATACATCTCAAACCTCAATAAACGGTTAAAATTAACAAAATTCACACTTAACAACAGCAAAGTAACTAACACTGGCTCAAAAACGTAACCTATTCACACTTTTGTCAAGCATATATATCTAACATCTAAGTATTAATTTTAAATTGCTTTCATTGTAATATTTTAAAAAAATTCATCATTACCTTGTCTAATTATCATACAGACAACGAATATATGCTTACGTAACAAAGTTTTCACCATGGGTGATATAACACCAGCATCGTAAAGATATCAACAACAAGCGCGTGAGAATGCGAGGAGATAATCATCGTACCAGCGAAAAATATCTTACCTGTTCAAGTAAGTTGCCGCATTAGGCAGTTCTCGCATAGGTATTGATTCTTTTTCTTTCCAACCAATCGAGCTCGAGAGAATTTGCTCAAACTCCACCCACTGTTTTCGAAACATTATGCAATACCTATGATTCTTGTCAGGATCGTTTTCGAAACATTACGCATTACCTATTTATTCTTGTTTTTTTTTTTTTTGGTGTTAATCCACACATAACACCTGTAAAGTAACTAACATTGCATGCAAAACGCAACCTATTCCTTGCCAAGCATGTCTCTAACATATTAACGTTAGTGCCGTTGACCTTACCATTAACACATTTAGCAAAAATGTGGCGCAACCTTACACATTCAGTTATCATACTACAAAGGCTTCAACGAATATATGTATATGCCAACGTAACCAAGTTTTACATTTATCATGTGTGTTTAACAAAAAATTTAACATAATCTTTACAAATATTTGTAATCCCAACTAATATTGCAAACATAACAAGTTTTATCCAAACATAACATAAAAATAACGAAGTTTTAGGTTAAACATAACATAAAAATAAGTTCATTAAATATTAAAATACAGCAGTAAGTGCAATAGTTTGCTGATTTTAAAAGCTGTAAATCGGTAAATCCAGTAAAATCAAACCATCAATCCCTCCCCACCCCTCCCACCATGACCTTTTGATATATTGGTCTATTGAAGTTCAGGTCACGTATCAGATATCATTTCGGATAAACGAATATACGATAACGTAACATTAATGTCTTTACATTAATAAAGCTAACATACCCATTACCAGGCTAAGAATCATAATGTCCGCAATGACAAAACAAACTACCTCCCACACACGATGACTACTAATGTAAAGGTTCCATACTTAACAAGTAAAACTACCTAACAGCGCACAAAACGTAACCTATTCACAGATTTTCAAATCTCTTAACATATTAACGTTAATTTTACATTGACACAGTAATATTTAACAAAAATTTATCATAACCTTGTCTAATTATCATACAGACCAACGAATAACTGTAAACATAACAAAGTTTTATCCAAACATAAAAATAAGTTCTTTGAATAAAATATCATAGTAAATTGTAATAGTTTACTGATTTTAAAGCAGTAATTCAGTAAATCGGTAAATCAAACCATAACCCCTCTACCCTCTATTGATCTATTAATCTACTGGTCTATTGATTCATGTCACATTTCGAGTATCATTTCGGATAAACATAACACAAAAATAAGTTCTTTATATACTAACCATCGACTATATGCTAACGTAACAACGCTTTTACATTATTAAAGCTAATATAAATAACCTGAACTAAAAAAAAGAATATAATGTACAGCGACAAACCTAACACACCATACGTACGAATAAACTAACACATTATCAAACTTCACGCTTAACAGCGGTAAAGAACCTAACACATCGTAAAACGTAACCTATTCACACTTTTCCAAGCATATCTCTAATAACAATGTTAATTTTTATTAACATCGTAATATTTAACAAAAAATTCAACACAACCTCGTCTAAATCATACTGACAACGAATATAAAGCTAACGTAACAATATTTTTACATCAACTTCGTAATATTTAACAAAAATTCATCATAACATCGTCTAAATATCATAATCCCCAACGAATAATTGCAAACATAACAAAGTTTTAACCAAACATAACATAAAAATAACAAAATTTTATCCTGACATAACATAAAAATAAGTTCTTTGAATAAAACATCACAGTAATGCGTAATAGTTTACTGATTTTAAAGCAGCAATCAGTAAATCAAACCCTATCCCTACGGTCCCTATCCCACCTACCCACCTATAACTGATCTATTGAACTATTGTTTCAAGTCATATTTCAGTATCATTTTGGATAAACATATAAAAACAAAATCAGTTCTTTATTTACTAACCATCGAATATATGCTAACATAACAACGTTTTTACATTAATAAAGCTAACATAACATAACCTGACCTAAGAATATAATGTACAACGACAAACCTAACACACCATATGTACGAATAAACTACTAACATTAACAAACTTCTGAACTTAACAACAGTAAAGTACCTAACACGTCATACAAAACGTAACCTAGTCGCACTTTTTCAAGCATATCTCTAACATATCAATGTTAATTTTACACTAACATTGTAATATTTAACAAAAATTTAGCATAACGAGGTCTAATCATCATACAGAAGAATATAATGCTAACGTAACGAATTTTTACATCAACTTCGTAATATTTTAACAAAATTCATCATAACATCTTTAACACATAATGACCAAATAATAACTGCAAACATAACAAAGTTTTAACTTAAACAAAATAACATAATTTTATCCTGACATAACATAAAAATAAGTTCTTTGAATAAAATATCACAGTACAGCGTAACAGTTTTACTGATTTTAAAACAGTAGACATTAACAAAGTATAACAATATCAAACTTTACTATAAACAATCTGATAGGTTTGGCAACAGCGCATCATAGAGATGCGATTTGGCAGAACTGTATGCACTACATGGAGATCACCAAAGCGGATGCGTCCCTTGAAAGGGGTGTGAATCCACAGGGGATCTTACCCTAAGGTGTAAGCGGGCATTACCCCTCCGAAGGAGGGGTATGGAATCAGCCCTTTGGGCTGAGGCCTGAAATCCACTTTACTTATAAAACATAAAGACATTAACAAAAACATAAAATGTTTTTAATAAATTTGTTATGTTGACCCTGTGTCAAATAAGAATCAAATGTATACCTTAATCTTTGTTAACAAAACAAGAATCACTGGTATTGCATAATGTTTCGAAAACGACAAACAAGAATCATAGGTATTGCGTAATGTTTCGAAAAGTGGGAGGAGATTGAAGAATTTCTCGACTTGACTTGTTTCTGATAACTCTAGTGAAACAGGAACCACATCAGCTTCGTAATGTTCGTTCTGTATGCATTGTTAGTTACTTTAGTGTTGTTAAGTATGGAACTTTGTTAATGTTAGCCTTTTATTCGATCATAAGGTATGTTAGGTTTTGTCGTTGTGCGTTATATTCCTAGTTCAGGATATGATATGTTAGCTTTATTGATGTGAAAAACTTTTGTTACGTCAGCATATAACTTTGTTACCCGTATGATAATTAGGATAAGTTATGGTAACTTATTGTTAAATGTTACTATGTTAATGTAAAAATAACAGTGATATTTTAGAGATATGTTTGAAAAAAGTGTGAATAGGATACGTTCTGTATGCAATGTTAGTTACTTTACTGTTGTTAAGTAACTTTGATGTTAACTGTTTATTCGTGTTTAAGATTTGTTAGGTTTTGTCGTTGTACATTATATTCTTAGTTCAGGTTATATGTTAGCTTTATTGATGTGAAAACTTTGTTACGTTAGCATATATTCGTTGGTCAGTATGATAATTAGGTTAGGTTATGATAAATTTTTGTTAAATGTTACTATGTTAATGTAAAATAACAGTGATATGTTAGAGATATGTTTGAAAAAAAGTGTGAATAGGGTACGGTCTGTATGCATCGTCAGTTAGTTTCCTGTTGTTAAGTATGATATTTTGTTAATGTCGACTGCTGTTTATTCGTTTTTAAGGTATGTTAGGTTTGATGTTATACATTTATGTTACATGGGATTATGTTATGTTAGCTGTGATGTGGCTGTTATGTCAGCCGGCTATATTCAGGGTTGGTATCGAACATTTTTATCTTCATTTATAAAAATCGCTTTAGGGACGGGTGGGGTGGAGGATGGGTGGTTTGATTTATAGTTACTGATTTACCACCGTTTTGGGTATCAGTAAAAACTACAAATTTTGATTATAGCTTAGAAAAGTGTAAAATTTTATATTAAAAACAAAAGTGTCAAAAATAGAAATATTAAATAGTTAAAGTTTTTAAAGACATAAAATTAAAAAATAAACAAAAGTTTTTGAAAACAAAGTTTTAAAATCATAAAAATTAAAAAATTATTTAATACAAAAAATATTAAAGAAATGAAATTAAAAATAAATAAAAGTTTTTAAAAACAAAAAGTTTTAAAGAAAAAAATTAAAGAAAGAATTAAACAAACACATCGCTATATTGATTTGTTAAATGAATATTTACCTCATCAACTAAGTCATGTATTATTAGATTTCTGCATGCGTTGTTAGCTGCTTTACTGTTGTTAAAGGTATGAAACTTTGTTAATATTAGCAGTTTATTCTTGCTTAAGCTGTGTTGGGTTTCCGTTGTATGTTACGGTGCAGTTGAGATAAATATGTTGTTGGCTTTGTTAAGCCAAACTTGTTACGTTGGCGCCTCTTTTCGCTGATCAGTATGATAATTAGGTACGATGATGATAAATATTACAGTGTGTAAAAATAACAATGATATATTAGAGATATGTTTAGAAAACGTGTGAATAGGTTACGTTTTTGTATCCACCGGTGGTTACTTTACTGTTGTTAGGAAAGTATGGAACTTTGTTAATGTTAGTGAATTATTCATTTGCATAATGTATGTTGGGGTTTTGTCGTTGTATATTATATTCTGATTTAAGTATGTCATCACTTTTTATTAATCATAAATCTATTGCATTAATCTCCATCCTGTTCAGTCCATCTCTCATTATAAGAACAGAGTTATAATCAAAGCTGGTAAAATGCCACTTTGTATCATGGAAATAACCTGGCGACATGGGCGCGGAAAAGTGTGAGCGGAATACATTCTGTATGCATTGATTAGCTTTTCGCCTGATGTTAAGTCTGGAACTTTGTTATGTTGACTGCTGTCGTGCATAAAATATCCAATTAGTCTAGCCAAATTATGCATTGTGCGGGATTCATATGTTATGTTCTTATGCTGAAAACTTTGTTGCATATATTCATTGATCAGTAGGATAATTCCAATGTTGTGATAAATTTTGTTAAATATTGCATGTTATAAAATATCAGTGATATATGTTAGAAAGAAAAAAATGTAAGTAGGTGTACGTTCTGCGCTCAATATTGGTTACTTTACTGTTGTTAAGTATGAGACTTTGGATGTTAGCTGTTTATTCATGTTTAAGATGTGTTGGGTTTGTCGTGCGATGCATTCGTGGTTCAGGTGATGCTATGTTTGCGTGATAATGGCTATTTTTGTTGGATATATTCGTGATCGTGTGATGTTTGAACGAAGATTATGATGAAAATTTTGTTAGTAATATTACTATGTTATCTCATAAAAGGGGGAAAATATCGATGATACTCTGATATTGGCGAAAAAGGAGAGTATGGAAATAGTTGCGTTCACTCATTACTTTTACTGTTGTATTAAGCTATGGATCTTGTTGTATGTTAACGCTATATTCATTGATGTCGAACATGATAATTGAACAAGGTTAGGATAAGAGTTTGCATTAAAATATTACCATGTTATCTTCCAAATATCGCGGATGAGGAATTGCGAGATATGGCATGAGAGAGGAGGAATTGGTGGTTTTGTTACTGATTTTAGGAGATACTAAAGGTATGTAGAAACTCAAATTTCTTAACCTGGAAATATGAAAAAGGAAGTAAGAATGCCCCAGTAAGAAGCTAGGCTGTTAAGCGCCTGAAACAAGCATAAATGAAGTTTCTATCATTTGTACCTTGCCTTTGAAATATGATATGATCAAATAAGATCATGTGGATGAGGGGGATGGGGAGGGTGAGAGAAATGAGGAGGGAAGGTAAAAACTCAAGAACTCCAGGAACTATGCAGAGGCTCTCAGGGAGGCTCTAGAGGGTGTTTAGGTTTATATAAACATGTTTAAGTTATAAACAAAATAAATATATTATTATTATTAAAAATTTAAATTTTTAATTTTTAATTACTAAATTTTTATTTTTTTTTTAATTTTTAATTTTTATTATTTTTAATTTTCTTTTTTTCTTTTTTGTGTGAGGGAAAGATCATGGGATAACTATACCAAAGGCTCAGCTCGTTCTATCAAAACTCTTCTGTTGAGTCACCACCACTCTGTGGTCTGTGTACTGTTGGCCCCATATATACGACCTATGTATGGAGGCACCTTATATGAAAGGCATATACTCCCAGTTTCGCGGCTCATCGTTCTACGTCGTGTTCAGTTTGGGGGTCTCAGAATCCATGAGTAGCACCATGTCATTTTCATCTCGTCTGCAGCATGGATACCTGCTGCTATGATAGGTGTATCACTGGATTTCGGCCTTCCCGACAGTATTCCAAGGGTTTTTAAGACTAACTGCTCCCCAACAGTGCTCTCCACATTGGCACTGAAGGCTGGCATGACTAACCTCACGATGGTGTACAAAGTTTCATCACGCTATAATATGTCCCAGCAGTTTTGTCAAAGGGCCAGCATCCCATGAAGTGCTCCTACAATTGGCATAGGTTTCAGCAATAATTACCACTACACTCATGATAGGTGTGCTCTCCGGTTTCATAAACCATGTCAGTATTCCCGAAGTTTTCAGGGGCCTTTTGCATCCCCCTGGAGGTGCTCACCATGATTTAACTCTGGTTTCTGATATTATATGATGGGTGTTTGCAGTTTCGGCCTTCTGACTGTATTCAGGGCACTGTGAGGCTGGCATCCCCATGAAAGATATGTGGGCTATTGCTTTCTTATGTGATATTGAAAATTAGTGTTATATGTTAGGTGTATTTTTGTTATCGGCTCTTCAGTACCAATATTTCGGTTTGAGAATGGGCTCACCCTACGCGGTCTAAACCACCTATGAACTTATAACCTCATATTCGAACCTACGACATACCGCTATATAAACACGCAATGTCTTATTATAAAGGGTTTATTAACCGGCGCGCGAACTCCAGCTTGCACCGACCAGGCCGCTCTCAAAGTCAGTACTGCTCTTTCTGAAACTCAACTCTGATCATATAAGCAATTTCGATCTATTACAGCCCTTCCATTTTAATAGGTGGGATTACGCACAAGAGGTCGGGGATATCGTGATCTGACGCGGGTACCTCGCCATCTAACACTCTGGCTTTGATTCTGCTAATCTACGATCGGTCCCCAGCCAATCACATGCATCTTGATCACATGCGCATGGGGCTGGAAGCCGGGCTTAAAATCTTCTCTGAAAAGCCAATCGTATGCGACGATAAGCAGAGCTATGATACTAATAATAATATTAATAATAATAATAATAATAATGTAGCCAGCAATAATAATAATAATAATGATAATAATATAATAATAACAAAAACACCATCGTCAGATCAACACTAACCGATGTCTAGACAAGCCGAACCGGAGCCGGGCCGGAGCCGGAGCGGAGCCGAACCAGAGCCGGAGCCGGGCCGGGCGGGCGGAAGCCGATCCGGAAGTCGAGTCAGGTGGAGCCGTAGCCGGGTCAGGTCGGGGGTGCGTAAAAACGATTCCTTACAGGAATCGTTTCGACTCGATCCGATTCCCATTCAGAATCGATTCTTCAGCTGTAATAATCAATAATAATAATAATAATAATAATATAATAATGTATAATAATAATAATAATAATAATAATAATAATAATAATAATAATAATAATAATAATAACAATAATAATAATAATAAATAAGAGGTGGCATGATAAATCAATTCCTTCTTGCTAAAAGCAGCAATGTGGTTATTTTGTATCAGCTTACGCTGATAGGGGAACGAGCAACTCGCATTCCTTATGTTGTACTGAGCATATTTTATAGTCGATTAACTATTCTATTATTTATGTTGGCTTACAAAATATGAATTTACAAATATAAGAAATATAAATTATTTTAAAAGTATTTATGAGTTTAGAAAATAATTTTGTGATGAATATATATATATATATATATATATATATATATATATATATATGCTATATATATATATATATATATATATATATATATATATATATATATATATATATACTTATACATATATACCTTATATATATATATAATATATATATATATATATATATAATATATATATATATATACATATATTTATACTCACATATATATATATAATAATAATATATCTCTCTCTCTGTGGTCAGCCTCTAGAAAGAGCCCCCGATATATCTAAAAGAAAACTGCATTACCAGGAAAAGGAATACATTACGGGATGCTGGTCCAATTTTAGTGCGGAAAATGTAAAAAAAAATAATAAAAAAATCTCCAAAAACTACAATAGCTACAGCGAAAGGAATACATTTTGGAATCCTCGTAAAATTCTGGATAAGAAAATGAAAAAAAATAAAAAAATAAATAAAATTATTGTTAATCATTATAGTAATATTAGAAAGACTATTTAGAGACCTTTTTATTGTTTTTGTTAAAATAAATAGACTTTCTATTAAATTTTGCTTTTAATAAGATGCTAGGAATTTTACACTATGTGGAATTAGATCTCTGTTTTCTTGCCAGGATTCAGACGATGTTCCTCAATTAGACCATCTTTGGCCTAAAGGACTTCACCCTCTGGTGTGAAACTCCTTGTTCTGTTTATTACATTGCCGGCTAATTGCCTTTCCCAATACCTTTACCTTTACAGTTGGTTCTTTGTCTTCTGCTGGACTAGTTTGACTATGTAACTTGGTTCTTGTATATTTTATTTTAATGTTTTGGTGTGGTTGATAACATAGTGACTTACCTTATTAGATGGATCTTGTAAGCTTTGTTATTTAATATTAGACCTTCCCTGATTATATTATTTCATTCATTATGGGATTAATTTCTATTATTTTAGTAGCAAATATTCTTTACTTATACAGTCTTGACTTTGTTTAATCTTTGAATATTAGATATTGTTGGATTAAACCTAAATATTCTGTTTATTTAATTCCAAGTGTTTATAAAACTTAAATACTCTCTCATTTATATTACAAACAGATCCTTCTTCTATTGATTCACATTTGTTCTCAGTTTGTAAATATCTTAAAAGATATCACCTGTTAGTTTGATTATTGGATTTAATTGATGTTATCAATTTTATTTATATTTGTTATTTATCCATATTGGATTCTTATTATATTCTGTTATTATTTATAGATTTATATATTTATTCTTCTCATTATTTCATTAGTATTCAATTACAGATAAATTGTTTTGTTATTTAAATATTAAACTCCTTACTATTTATTATATTTTATTTTACTATTATTAGAAAATGTTCAGATACATTTAAGCAGGAAAAACATTTATATTATTATTGACCTTACTTAGTTATTATGCATTAGTGTAGTTATTCCTTATTTATATGTTATTTAGTAGACCCCATTCATCTTCTATATGCAGTTACGATATAGTTTTCCATATTTTTATCTTAGTTCAA
>JABUQX010108017.1:0-10000 GCA_015478945.1 Trachelipus rathkii
ATATATTTATATATATATTATTTCTTTTATATTAATATATATTATAGTATATATAATATTGAGTTATATTAATATAATATAATATTTATTTATAATTTATTATATATTATATTTATTATATAATATGTATTATAATTTATTTATATTAATTTATATATTTATCTATTATAAATATATATATTATATTAATATTTTTATATTATATATTTTATATATTTATATATAATATATTATATTTATAATTTTATATATTTATATTATATATTATTTTCGATATAACTAATATGTCTAGCACCTTCATGTTCAGGTATTACCAACATTTTTATAAAAGATAGATTTATTTAATGATAAGTAGACCTACCCAATACTTATTTTTAAAATTTTTATTATTATCTATATCCTATTATTCCTATAAGTAGTAATTATTATTATATATATATATATGATGGGCCGGCCCCGGTTGAAAAATAGCTTTATTGCTTTCCTTTAAGTGAACGTATATATTATATATATATATATATATTAATATATTAATTATATTATATATATTATTATATATATATTTATAGTAACATATATATAATTATATGATTTATATATATACTATATTTAAATATATATATATTTGTGAATGTATATAGTGTTTTGTATCTCGATATTATTTATATATATGTATATATTTTATGATATTTTTATATATAATATATATATAGATCATATATATTATATATATTTATATATATATATGTAGAAACTGTAAATATATATTATTTTAACTATATGTAATTATATTTATAAACTCTATATTATATATATATATATATATATATATATATATTATCCTGATTCCATATTTGATGATTAAGAAAAATCTGAATATTTATATATATATTATATATATATATATTATTATATTATATATATTATATTATATATATTATTATATTATATTTTTCCTTATTATTCTGTTGCAATCTGAAACTGAATGTACTAATTCCTAAATGAATTTATATATAAAATATTTATATATATTATATATATATCATTTATTATAAAAGAATATTTATAATTATATTTATATATAATATTTTATATTATAATTTTATACATTGTTATATTATATATATATATATTATATTATATATATATTATATATATTATATATATATATTTATATATTATATATATATCATATATTATATATTTTATTATGAAACTTGTAAAAAAAATCAGTTTGCCATTTCGCTGGATTTCTGACAACTTTCAGAACAGTTTCTTGTTCAATTCTATGATATATTAGATATATATAGATAATTTATTAATTATATATATTATATATATTAAATTTTTTATTATATAAATTTATTCCAGGAATTTATTAAATATATAAATAAATAAAATAAAATAATAATAATATTAATAATAATAATAATAATAAAATAATAATAAATAAATAAAAATAATAATAAGGAGCTTATAAAAATCCCATTATGCAGATTGGTGTTTGTCCAATAGAGGACTAGTTAAGCCGAACTGTTAATGGTTTTATCACAGAAGAGGAAGAACATCAGCTATAAAGAGGATTTTTTTTATATAATAAATTTTTAATGATTAATAAAACCCCCTATAAATAGTTGTAAAGTTTTTTATAGTGAAAATTTTAAAATCAACTATCTTTGAAAAAATCCCTCTTTTAATTCTTTCTTCAAAGGCTTAGTTAAATTTTCATTTTTCTGTGAATGGCGCAGTCGATAGGATAACTTTTCTCTTAAATTTCCTCTACAGCTGATATTCCCTCCTCATTCTGGTGTGTTTGGCCTTAAAGTATTTGACCCCCACACCCCCCCCCCACCCCACACCACACAAACCACACAGACCTATCGAGAAAAAAAGGGTATATTAAAAATATAAAAGCCTGTATAGAAAATATAGGCACAAAAACATATGTACTGTATACTGTATATTCAGTATGTTTATTAAAAATAAATATTTGAGTTGAAGCCACATAGGCCTATAAAAACTGGTAATATATTATAAAAAAAAAATAAATAAATAAATAAATAAATAAAATATACTGTATATTTAGTAGGTATATTTATGAAAAATAAATATTTAAGTTGAAGCCACATAAGCCTATCAAGACTGAAAAAAAATATATATAGTAACTTATATACTGTATAATGTATACTATGTATATTTATTGATTATTATTAATATTAAGTATATAAAAATAAAGATAGGTTATTTTTCAATATGGATATATTGGACCCAAATGTAGAGTTAAAAATAGTAGAAGAAATAATAAGTGATGGGGCAACACCAACCTCACTATTTCAACAAGTTTTATCTCTAGTCAAACAAAGAGGGACAAAACGGGCCATTGTCACAAAATTGATAAAAAAATAACAGCTGATATAGATTTATATACTGATAATGAGTTAAAGGGTCTCATCTTAAATTTAAAAACAAAATTAAAAGAAGTTACAGAGTTGGACAATAAAATAATAAATGTTTACGCTGACTGTGAAGAATTTACATTTGAAAGCGCAGATAAAATTTGTGAAAAAAAATGGATGGGAGACATTTCATCTTTAATAAGTGAGCTTGAAAATAAAAATAAGCCCTGTACATAATATTTTTTTCTCTAATAATAATTATAATGAAACTGGTTTCTCGGGTTTTAAAACGACCCGAACTTCAGCTCCCTGAATTTGATGGAAAACTTGCAAACAGCAGATTGAATGGAGCATAAATTGTATAGTTGTCCAAAATTGAAAATGTTGTTGAATCTAAATTTAAAAAAAATTAAAGAACTAGGAGTTGTTACATAGGTGTGGGTATTTTAAATCATAAAATGAAAACTGTAGTTCAAATTAATGCTAAATGCTAGAAATTGTAAGCATGGCAACTCATCATTTTATATATTAAAAAATAAAATGGACCTAATCCAACACAAAAAACCAAAAAACAATAAAAACAAAAAAAATGCCACAAGCAGAAACATCAACCAATGTCGTTGAACTAAATATGTTACACCTGTAGAAAACCCTTCTTCAGAACAAGTAGCAAAATGTTTATTATTAAGTTCCTTAAATGTAACAAGTAGTCAAAACATACTCTTCCTACCTTCACCACAAACTTGTATAACATCCCCCTCCTGACTGTGAATTATGTGTGACAACTGTAAAAAAAACAAAATATAAAAAAAACAATAACAACTAAGATTGAGGTTTATATTTACAGTTCAGAAAATAAATTTTATGTCACAAACAGTAGCACAAAAAATTAAAATATAAAGTTGAAAAACTACAAATAAATGCTAACATAGAAAAGTTTTCAATGAAAGTAAATATTACCAAACTTCTATTATAGAAATGATGTAAAAATAAATGAATAAAAATAACAGTATGTAGCAGCTTAGTCCCTTCAATCAAACCAGAGTGAATATACCTTCCCTTCAAATTGTAAAAGCATTTGTTGAACAAAAAATACCTCTTGCTGATAAGCATACCTAGAAATAAAAATATAGGGAAATGTCATCCTATTAGTGTGAATGGAGCCCACATACTGCCAATAAATGCATGTTCATTTGGGTTAACTAATAACAGCTCACTGTTATATTACACTTCTTTAGGAATCTTATTAGCTGGGGACTTAAATAAATTAATAAAAAAATTGCCATATTTGAAGTATATAAAAAAATTTACAGAGCAGGCCGACTTACTCGGAAAAAATGTCATAATTGAGAACAAGATTGAATGACTAGAAATGAATTACTCTATCATCTCTAGTTCAAAATAATAATACTAGCTTAGAATTGGATGACGATTAGTAGAAGAAAATTTAAGATTTCATTACATTAGATAACTTTGAATTGCCTAAAAATCTCAGATGTAAACATAAACTTATAAAACACTTAGTACAAATACACATGGAGATGATGGAACAGGTCGATTTTATGCCTTGTTTATGAAAATATTATAAAATTTTGCAAATAAATTTTTATTTGGCTAATTCTGTATTGAAATAAATACTTAGAAAAAAATATAAAAAGGAGCCTCTAAAATTAGAAGCTTATAATAATGGCGTAATTGAACGAATTAACCAAGGTATCATTAAACCTGTTGTAATAAATACAGTAAAAAATAATAATTAAGTTTCATTTTTAGCTCATAATGCAGTATTTAGAGATCACGTAGAAACAACAAAATGCAGAATTGTATATTTGTCGAACCTATGTGATAAAAACAAACCAACTAACTTATCACATAATAATGTTAGCTTGCCAGGACCTAATTTAAATAATAGATTGGATATCGCATTAACACTACTTAGATTTAATAAATATCTTCTGATATTTGATTTGGAGAGGGAGATTAAATTGCCTTGGGAGGATACAGAAAAATTCCACTTTTTGTGGTTTAAAAACATAAAAGAGAATGACTTTAGTCTCGCCTCTTTTAAATTAATGCGACTCCACTTTGGTATTAGATTAGCACTTTATATAATACTAATATTGCATGTTGACACATATGATGAGTTTCAGTTAGAACTTAGAAATCTTTGTATAATCTCTCCTATATGGATAACATAGGTTATACATCTGAGATTGAAAGTGACATCATTCTAGCTTATCACAAATGTCATACTATATTTAACAATTATGGGTTCAATTTACAACAATTTCATAGTAATTCACCAGAGTTTAAAAAATTAAATTATAGTGAATTAGATAACAGTAATGTAGATGAGCCTATAAATAACCACATTAAACTATTAGATGATGTGGGATACCCATAATGATACCTTATATAACAAAAATAATGAATTGAATCCAAAGCAAACACTTTGAGATCTTTTATAAATCTTCTATAAACATCTTTTTTCCTGCCTAATAAATTGGCTTCTGCATTCCATAGGGCGAAGTTTTGTGGCACAAGACTACAAAATAACAAAAAGATATATCATGGGACAAAAAATTAGATAGTAATTTGTAAAAAAAAATTAAAAATATTTGCTCACAGTATAACTAAAAGTAAAAAACCGGAATAAAAAAGATTTATAGGAATTATGCTTCCTCATATAATATTATAGCATTTACATGCTCAGTAAGGACAATTTATGTAGTGTGCTTATATTTACAAAAAACAAGAGTGTGAGCTGCCATTTTGTTGGTGCAAAAAAGTAAATTAATTTCAACAAAAATAATAATCAGATCTATTTTCAATTTCTAGGCCTATTGCTGTAAATATTGGAGTCAGTGCTAGTAGGAAATGCTTGACAAATTTAACTTATGCTCTTCACACTTTAAAAAAAATAAGATTACATTTATATACTGAATTCAATTGCTCACTTTAGATTGCTTAAAAAGAAAGTTAGAAAAATAAACCAAAATAAAAGAAATAAGGAATACTTGTAAACAATCAGCTGAATTTTATTGAAACTGCATTGTGGATAAAAACACCGATAAAACATCATCATGTGCGAAGGGATCTCAGAATCCTAGATACCTACTAGACGCGTTTGTTGATGGTTTTGTTAAAAAATTCAATTATTAAAAGGCCTTTATAAAAATGAAGGACGACTAAAAGTCACTGTTCCAAAATCCCTTATATAATAATAATACAGATTTTTAATATTTTAATAATATTTCAACTTTTTCTTTTTACCCTTATTAAATTAGATAGGAATTCTCTTTGATAAACTATTAAAGTTTCACACTTGTAAGAAAATTTATCATGTAATTTAAAACGTAAAGTAATGAGAAAAGAACCCCACTGTTTTTCCAATTGTGATCAAATTGCAATAGGCTCATATGAAGGAAAACTGTAATTCATTTTAGACAAGATTAAGCAAGAAAAATTTTCTAGCAACATTATTCAGAAATTTATAAAACCAAAAAAAGACAAGAAAACAAATATGGTCACACAACTTGATCTTTTTCTTTGATAAAAATGATATAATTAGAGTAAAGAGTAATTTGCAAATTTAAATGCTGATTTTAATAAAAAAAAATCAAAATATTGATCTGCATAAAATATTCACTAACTGAGTTAAATAATTAAAGAATTTTCATGTAAAAATAGCTGTGTAAATAATAAACTTCTAGCTATAATAAGAAAAGAGTTTTATATTCCAACAGCATTACTCAGAGGAGAAAAAAACATTAAACACTGCATTAAAATGTAAATTAATTGTATGGCAGGAAACCAAAAAATTAATCAAAACCAACAAAGATTAGAGAATTAAATCCATCTTCAAATTCCATTTAGAGAAATATTTATTAACCATTGACCTTTATAAATAAAATAAAGTAAGTAGATAGAGGAAGGTTTACATTATTAATTATAACTTGCCACATTTACCAGAGCTGTAAAACCTTTCTATGTAAAAATGTAGATAATAAGTGCTTAATTTCTGCCTTTTGCATGTGTTTGACTTTGGATTTCCACAACTTATAGTTAGTGATCAGGGAAGTAGTATAATAAGCTCAGGCTAATTATTAAAAATTTTCTAATGACATAGATGTTAAAAAGATCATAAAAACCTCCATTAAAATAAAAATTTCTAGAGTTTTACCCTACCCTGGTAAAGCAACTTTCTAAGGGAGTTTAGTTGAATTAGTTAAAACAGGTGAAAAAAAAATATACAGGCTATAGGAAAAAATATATTAGAGCATGAGAGGTTTTCTATAGTAGGGAAACAAATATGGCTATAAATAAAAGGCAGTAGCATTTAAATCAATATTAAGAAACCTTGATGGATCCAAATATCCCATTTTCAATAACACCGGAGATATTGCTGAAAGGATAAGGTTCCAGCTGATTGTTTCTTCTCATTTATTTCAGATGGTGCAAAGTCATTCAAGATGATCCTAATTGGTTCCTTGTGAACCTGATCAGATCAGTTTTAATATTTGAACATTTTCCAAAAATATATCTCAGAATAAGTGTAAATTAAGGTGTAATATGTAATAATTTGTACTATGATGATATTCTTTAGGGCTAAAATCCTACAATATCTTGCCACTAATCAGCTAAGACATAATTAGTTTATAAAAATAAAATAACATACTAATCACTTATATTAAAATACCTTTTGCTCTTTCCCTAAAAAATTTACTTAAATCATATACATCATATTTCCAGGAAATGTAACATGATAATATTTGGAAAAACTGTATTTCTGTAAAAATTTAAAAAAAAACCAATCCAAAGAAATAATATATAACCGACACATAATCGAGATATATATATATGTGATTACTATAGAAAATAAATGTATATACCAAATTTATTGAAATCTGCCAGAAACAGTTTCCACCACTAACAATGATAATATACGATGCTGAAATAGCCTAATGAGAGCGAAATATAGATAAGAAGACATATGTTCACAACTGATGTGCAGTAGCTAGTATCATACGAGTTAAGCAAATCCATAAATTCAAGGGCAATCATTTAATTAACTTCTTCCTGTAGAGGTTGGTTATCAAATGGGACTGCTGTGTCTCTTCTGTACATAGGAGAGAGATCTTTTGATATGTATTTTAGAATACAATGACGAGGTTCAACTTCTCGCTAAATCAAAGCCTAAGACGGTGAGCGATTATTTTGTTAAAAATTATCAATTCATTTAGAATTTAATTATGGCCTTCCTCTCGTGTTAATAATGATCTACCTAATTGTTAAATAATGGTATTATTAGTACCTGTATACTATGATTATTTATTTATTGTTTATATATAATTGAATAATAGATTATAAATTATTAATATTAATTATATTTACTTTTATTTTTTTTTAGGGAGGGGCATAAATTAAATATAAAAATGTTTGACATTTATAAATATTAATATTGAATAATTGAAAACACATTGAATAGTGTTAAATTTGAAAATAATATATAAGTGTAAATAATATAAATATCATCATGATAGCTGTGGTTGTGAATGCAGCCCGTAAGTGTAACCCTGGAATTTGACTGTGAACGATCTCTATAAGTCTCCTCGGGTAGGTTTTAATAATCTTGAATTGTGTTGACTTTCTTGGATTTAATTGTCTAATTCCTTGAATTGCTTGAATTGCTTCTTCACTTATTTTGGAAGTTGAGGAGATGAATATTTGCCTTCAAAATTGATGTGTTTGAAATTACTGATTGATTATTTGAAAATAAACAATTTTATAGAATTTCATGTTTTATAGTTATTTTAAATTTAGAATTTAAATTTGTTTTATTATTTTATTTATTATTTTTTGTTTTTTATTTTTTTATTTATTTTTTATTTTATTTTATTTTATTTTATTTTATAATATTATATAAAATTAATTAAAGAATATTTAATTTATATATTTATTTTTTTTTACATTAAAGAAAAGAAGTTGTCCTCAAGGTTCTTTTGTTTTTTATTTATGCACGTAGACTGTAATGTAAGTGAGCGCATAGCCCTTAAAATTAATTAGAAGACGGCCTTTCAGGATCCTAGTAAATTCTTGTTGATATATTATCCTATGTAATGACATTAAAGGCAATTTCACATATTCTTAAATAGGGTAAGCATCATAACTAAGCTCATTCTGTATAGCTGATAGTTTGAATAAGTTTCTTTTATCAAAATATTCTAACTCCTTGTTCGGTTGTGATACCAAAAATAAAAACAAATAAGTCTCAGATTCCCTATATTATTCCCCACCTCCAACCCCTATACTAATTATTTATACTATATTATAATTCCGGCTGTATTCACATCTCTAGTAAATGCGATGTATATTTGGTAGTGAGACCTTTTCTGTTAGAGAATGTTGCTACCTAAAAACTTTAATTTTAAGTAAATCAGTATTGTATATGAGTTGTGCTTATTTCAGAATATTAAATAGCAGAAGAACCTTAGCTGCCGCATTTACTACATCATGCAGTGTTTATTTTTAAATGTCCTGGAATCCAAATGAAATATATATGTCTAACACTCTGATATTCAATTCAATAATTAATACACTAATTTAATGTCATATAATGAGTTGAAAATACTTATTTTTATTGTCATTAATAAAGATAGAGAAAATGTAAAAATATCACCCTTGGTATTGGTTTTTGTTTAAATGTACGAAAGAACGCATATTTCATATTGTTTTGTCATAAATATAGTAATACAAGACGACAGCTTCCTTCGAGATGTAAATTCATTATAATTTAAGCACAACCCATGAGTCCATCCTTTTATTTAACATTTATAATTCTGGCATCACAGATAAAGGTTTGAGAGAGATGGCTTTCCTCATAAAACTTCTGTTGTAGCATTATAGACGCTGCATTGCTTTTTAGACATGGTTTTTAAACTGTAGTCAAAATAAATATCTCAAGTTGTATTTAATAAGTTAGAGAGTAACAATAACTAATTCAGACAAAACTAAGTTTTCATAGAGTTTTTCAGTTTAACTATACAAGATAAGTTATTGAATTTAAGAAAAGAAATAATATATATAATATTTAATAAAACAATCTCGTAGAAGATCATATTTTGACAATCCTGCATGCATAGTATATGAATATGCAATATATTTTCTTTTGTTTGTGAAATGATAATCTGTAAGCTTCTTCTTCAGCAGTCCACTCTTCTATATGCGGGAGGAGCTCCAACAGTCAAATTCTTTGGTTTGGTCAGTATTCATAGATGTGGCAGTAAAAATTTTCCTATTGTGGAGTCAATAAATTAACGATCTTTTAAGTTCACATTCTCACGACGCATAGCCCTATCTCTAGGAGGAGAATTCTTCTAGGTAACTTTTCTCCTAGGATCGAACACGCGCCCTTGGCATACTACAATGTCTCTATACCAATTGAGTCTTGAATCGCCTACACATAATATTTGCAAGATAAAATTCCTCTATTAAAATCTATCTGGTCTCTCAATTTTTATTTTCGATTATTTTAAAGTTACATGGGTTTTCTCTTAACTTAATATATTTAACTATTTACATTTCAAGCTGATATTAGCTAAAAT
>JABUQX010108017.1:22500-34846 GCA_015478945.1 Trachelipus rathkii
AAATACTGTCACTTCAGTTATTTTATTTCCTAATTTACAACATTTATAATTACGTCATCATCATCGATTATACCATTACTCTATCTTTCTTCAAAATTCAACCACGAAATCCCAATTCTTTGATTTATTTATCTAACTTTTTATCACTGCATTTAACTTGTTCCTTTTTTCACACAAGTTTATTATTTCAAACAGGAAGATTTAACCATTTAACCATTGCCTGCATTACTTCCAATTGTCCCATCATCTATATTTATATAAATATATAATTAAGACTACTTTCAATTACCAGTAAACAATTATCATATATTTACATTCCCCACACATTTTTTCCCAGTTAAAACAAGAAACTTCCATTCAAAATAAAGCCTTTATAAAAAATGAAGGCACTATTCAATCAACAATCAAAAATAATTATATATCCCCACGAAGACATACATAAAAATTTTAAATTTCATCAATAATAGTAAGATTATATTTTTAATAAATTAATTAAATTTATAACTTTTAACTTCACTCTTCACTATTAAACAGCGACAATCGCCCTATTAGATGCCGGCCCTTGTTAGCCTCATGAAACTATAATATATATATATTATAATATATTATTATATCTATATATTATTTATATTAATATATATTATATATATATAAATAATATATATTATTATATATATATATATATATATATATATATATATATATATATTATATATAGTTTAATATGTTATAAATAAAAAACTGAAAGCTAAAGAACTTCTGTTCTCTCAAATTTTATCAAAAAAATCCCCCCGGTCAATTTTTTTTATTTTTTTTTTCAATTTCTTAAATTCGAACACTTTCGGGATGTGAAATTTTCCATACAGGAATGTCGTTAGTGTCATGTCTATCGTAAGTTGCTCTTACACGGTTTTGAAATTCCAACTTTTGCTTCTTGGGTTAATCTCATGGATGCATTTTTAAGCCTGTAACTTATTTTACTTAAACACTTTATCTCATTAGTTTTTTAACTTAACAATAAAGGGAACAATTTTATATTTTCTAAATACACTTTTACCTTTACGTAACATTATTAAATCAAATTCCGTAACTTAAAATTCCTAAAGTCGTCCTCTGACCCAATAGTTTAACAAAAGAAAAATAGCCTCAGGTTGTGTGATGCAATAAATATGCACGTTCCTTCTTATCCTATTCTACTTATGGACTATTAAGTAAATAAATATATTTTTATATTAAATATATTAATACATTTATATTAATTATAATAAGTTATTTTTGTAAGTAAAATTTAATCTTTAATTGTTTCGTTCAATTTGATGGGAACAAACAAGACCAAAAAGAATGATCCTCGAATAATCATATGTTAAACGTATATCTGAGGTCTTGATTACTTAATTTCTGTTCAATATAAAGAGCGATTATTCTCTCATTCTCTGCAATTTGTTTGGACCACAACAAATCACTATGGGAGAAAATAAAATCATCAGATTTATGAAATGAAAACATAAGAAAGACTACCCCAACCATTTATCAAATCTGAGCAAGAAAACTGCACACTGCCAGAGCAGCAATAAAAGTAATGTTCTTTTAAAGACGTTTCATGTGGATCCTCTCAACACACCCATTTAAATAATTAATTTTATTTTGTTAGAGATAGATTATACTTGAAAAATCGCGTACAAAAATGAATTCCAAATCTTGAAAAGAAATTATATTATATTAATTATATATATATATATATATATATATTATTATATAATATATATATATATATAAATATATTATATATATATTATATATATAGATATATATATATTAGTAATATAAATATATATATATACGTATATTATAATATATATATATTTATATTAATAATATACTATATAATATTATATTATCATATAAATATTATTAGTAGTAGTAACGTAGTGATACGTATATAATATATATAGTATTATATATTATTATATATCATATTTTAATAGTTAATAATAATAATAGTATTATATGATATATATATAATATATATATATATATTATAGTTTATATAATATATATTAGTATATATATATATGCTATTTAATAATGTATATATATATATATATATAGTCTTTTGTATATATCGTATATAATAGTATAATAACTGAAGTATAATAGTACCGTATATATTATATAATATATATATCATATAATATAATTAATATACTATATATATATATAATTATATATATATATATATCAATAATATATATATAGTACTTATTATTATATAACTATATTATATATATTTAGCATATATATATATTTAGTATTTATATACTATATATATCGAATCGTTATCTATCTTTGATACAGAGTGTTTAAGAATATTTTTCAAATTAAAAAAAATTTGCTTCAGAATTTGGAGTATCTTCAAGGTTCGATGATACATTAATTAAGAATTTGACATTAACCACCAAATTCAGTCATTATTTACATTTATTTTTTTTTTTTGGAGGGTAGAAATTTTTTCTATGTGCTTTCCTTTTTTCGAAATTTTTGAAATTAATGATATGCTGCGAAAAATGTAACTTTCCCAAACTTTCTTTTTTGTGCTTGCTTCATCAATCTGACAAAAAAAAAGATTTTAGTTTTTGTTTGTTTAAACGCGTCTTGTCTTTACATCACGCCCTGAACTTAATAAAACGGTGAAAATAGTGAGAATAACAACCTCTCCATTTTTCGCTTTACAGAAGACTTCCCAACTATAAAAATAAAGACACTGAAAGTTACAATATTAAGAAGTGCGATCCAGGAAAGAGAGAGAGAGAGAGAGAGAAAAAGGACGAAAAATTCGCTAATAGCAAAACTTAGCCAAACGTAAAACAGTAGTCGAAGTAATACACGCAGTGAGAGATAGAGTATAACGCGAGATGGAGTAAATCTGTAGCAATGATAAAACCATTGTTCATACTCCTGAAGCAGTATCATTCGATTCAATGTAGCCATATTTTAACAATGTATTTAATTTCACCGTATGGGAAATACTGTATGTAATGTAGTGCTCAGAAGAAAGTTAAAAGAGAAGATGAAAAATTACATAATTGTAACGAAGTTTATAACTGACAAAATTATTGAAGAACATTCGATTACCTAGAAAAAGCCCCCAGCAATGTCCTAATATTAACGAAAGACTAAAAAATTATAAATCAGAGATAGTAAATTAAGTGTAATAATAAATATGATATACTATATAACTATATATAGTGATATATTATATATCATATGTTAGTATATACTATATAGTATATATTATTTATATAGATATATATACTATATATATAAAGTAATCGTTAGACATTAAAATTGCTGTTAGCTTCTTTGTTATATTAAGTAACAATTATATTTCAGAGGATTGCTTAATGATACATTAACCAATGTATTAGGCATTAACTCACCTATTCTTCTTTTCCTGTACCTCTTCGTCCACTGCCCTCGCCATTAGCCCTCTACCTACATACCTTGATCATCTCCGGCCTACTACTTGATCTTATATCAGAAAATATGGTGGTCACTTTTTTATGTCTTTGTCTCACTTAACAATTTTTTTTCTTTTATTTTTTGTTTTAACCTTATATTATGATTATTAATGTCAACGTCATCTTTTAAGAGTATTATTATTCATTATGTATTCATTTTTAAAAAAAATAAATAAATAAAGGTATAAGAGGAAATATTTTTAGCTTCTGTTATTATTATTATTATTATTATTATTATTATTGATTATTTTATTATTATTATTATTATTTATTATTATTATTTATTTATTTTAATTTATTATATTAAGTTGTTTTAATTATTTGAGTTATATACATATGTTTTACATTATATAAATATCTGAAGTGTTTATATTATATATAATATAATATATATATTATATAATACTATAGTTATATATATATATATATATATATATTATATATATATATATATATATATATATATATATAGTAATAATGACTAAGTGAAACGCACTGTTTTATGTATATATAACATCCCTAGGTTTTTCCACCCAACTGGGTTTCGAACTGCTACACGCCTGCTATAACACCAACAGCGAAGGTGTGGGTTCGAAACCCCGTTGGGTGGAAAAACCTAGGGATGTTATATATATATATATGATGTACCGGATAAAAAAAATTAGATCTGGGCGGATCTAAAGAGATTTGCCGCCGGATCCAGTACTGTTGAACCGCGGAATATCTTTGAGGACCGCGCCAAGTCTAATTTTCTTTTTTATTCGGTACATTATTATATATATATTTTCTTTTACATTAAATATATATATATATATATATATATATATATATATATATATATATAATATATAACTATCCCTAGGTTTTCCACCTAACTGGGTTTTGAGCCCACACCTTCGCTGTTGGTAAAGCAGGCGTGGGTGTGGGTTCGAAACCCAGTTGGGTGGAAAAACCTAGGGATGTTATATATACAATAAAAACAGCTGCGTTTCACTTGCATATTTTTTTGCTATATATATATATGTATATGAGTATATATATAGCTAATATATATATATATAATTAGTAGGTATATATATTATAATATTATATTGAGTATATCATTATAAATAGTATATTATATAATATATATATATATATAACTATAATATATATAATAATTAGTATCATATATTCTATGTGTTAATTATATATAATATCTAAAAAATCAATCATATGAATGAATAACACTAGTATTTTAATAATAAGAATATTAATAAGCAATTTTAATAGTAATTTTATCAGATAGCTGAAGGGCTTTATTTATTCCTTTATTTATTTTATTTTTTTTTAAAAATGAATACATCAATGGAATAAAGTAATACTTCCTTAAAAGATGACGTGAACATTAATAATCATAATATAAGGTTAAAAAAATAAAAGGAAAAAAAATTCGTTAAGTTGAGCCAAAGACAAAAAGTGTACCACCCATATTTTCATTAAATAAGACTACGAAGTAGAAGGGGGGATCGTGATAAGGGGGGAGAGGGTATTGTGGGGGAAGGGTGGAGGGGAAGAGGAAAAGAAGAGATGAAGAAAGAAGAATAGTGGGAGTAATGCCCTATTAATGTTATGTACTTTAAGACAACCTACAGTATATTGGTTACTAATATAAAAAAGAGCAAGCCATTTATGTCTACGATTATATAATTATTGTATATATAATATTTATATATATATAGTATATATATATGATTATTAATTTCATATATATATATATAGAGTATATAGTGTATATATATATATATATATATATATATTATATATATATAGCTATTTAATTCTATCGTTTAATTAAACATTGACTGGGCTTCTGGTAATGATGTTCTTCATTAATTCAGTCGTTATTAAACTTCGTTACAATAGTAATTTTTCATTCTTCTTAACTTTCTTCTGAGCATACATACATACAGTTATTTCCATACGGTGAAATAAATACATTGTTAAAATAATGGCTACATTGATCAATGTCTGCTTCAGGAGTATGAACAATGTTTTATCATTATGTAAATAAAGCAAAATGTACCAATTTTCTTCATGTTGGGTCGACTAACTGTTTTACGTTTGCTAAGTTTTGTCTATGCGAATTTTTCTCCTTTTTTCTCTCTCTCTCTCTCTCTCTTTCCTGGATCGACTTCTAAGTATTGTAACTTTCATGTCTTTATTTATAGTTGGGAGTCTTCTTAAAGTGAAAATGGAGTGGTTGTATCTCTATTTTCACCTTTTATTATTCAGGGGTGAAGGACAACGTTTTAACAAACAAAACTAAAATCTTTTATTTTTGTCAGATTTTGATGAAGCAAGCACAAAAAGAAAGTTTGGAAAGTACATTTTTTTTCGCAGCATATCATAATTTCAAAAATTTTCGAAAAAGAAAGCACCAAAGAAAAATTTCTTCACTCCAAAAAAAAAAAATAATGCAATAATGACTGAATTTTTTAATGTCAAATTTTAATAATTTAATCATCGAACCTTGTAAGATACTCAATTCTGAAGCAAATTTTTTTTAATTTGAAATAATTCTAAAATTGTATCAAAGATAGATTAAGTAATTTCATATATATATATATATTAGTATATATATAATATATATATATTATATATATATATATATATATTATATATATATAATATTATATATATAATATATATATATATATTATATTATATATTATCTATATATATTATATATATATATATATATACGTATATATATATATATATATATATATAATATATATATATATATATATATATATATATATATTTATATATATATATATATATATATCTATATATACTTATTTATATATATATTATATATATATATATATATATATATATATATATATATATATATATATATATATATATTATATTATATATACGGTTATATATATATATATTATATATATATATATATATAATTATATATATATATTATATATTAATTATTATATATATATATAATATATATATATATATATATATATATATTAATATATATAATATATATTATCATATATATTATATTATATATATTAATTATATATATATATATATAATATATATATATTATATAATTATCCTTTCAAGATTTGTAGTTTTTTTTGTCAGATTTCATATATATATCTCTGAAAAATCAAAGTTATAAAGCTAATCCGTTGCATATGAAAAAAGTTTTTAAAAAAGGAAGTATTATGTTCTGCTCTGCATGTGTGCAGTTTTCTTGCACGATTGCACAAGGTTGGGTGTCTTCTTATGTTTTCATCATAATCGATGTTTATTTTAATGTGATTTTGGTCAAAAATTCAAATGAAAATACTTTTTAATTGGAACAAATTTAAGTTTAAGAGATCAGATCGTAAATGATTAATCGGATCTTTCTTTTGTCTTGTCCATCAAAATTCGGAGAAATAAGATTAAATTTTTAAACTACAATTTAACTTATATTATAATTTAATATAAATGTATTATATATGTTTATAATATATTTATTTAGTTAATATTCATAAGAGAATAGGAAATAAGAAGGAAGCTTGCATATTTCATGAATCAACACACCAACTGAGGCATTTTCTTGTTTGTTAAACTAATTGGTCAGAGGAGATTTAGGATTTTAAAGTTTAGCGGAATTTGTATTTAATAATGTTTACGTCAAGGTAAAAGTGTATATTAAGAAAATATAAAATGTTTCCCTTTAATTGTTAATGTTAAAAACTAATGAAGAATAAGTGGTTTTAAGTAAATAGTTAGATGCTTAAAATATGCATCCAAATTAACCCAAGAAAAGTTGAATTTCAAAACCTCGTGTAAGAGCAATAAGACTAGATGTACACTAGCGGACATTCCTGTAATGAAATTCAGCCGAAATGTGGGTTCGGATTTTAAGAAATTGAAAAAGAAAAAAAGAAATTGATTATATTTTTTTTGTATAAAAATTTAATCAAGTAAATATATCTTTAGTTTCGTTTTATTTAAAATATTAACTATATATATTTATATATATATATATATATATATATATATATATATATTATTATCTATATTATATATATATATATATATATATATATATATATTATATATATATATATTATATATATATATATATATATATATATATATATAATATATATTCCTTTGTCTTTATAAAACTCTGGAAGTTCATTGTGCGATTGTCGCAGTTTAATAGTAAAGAGTATAATAAAAAATATTAAAAAAATGAAGAAAAAAGTTATTAAATTTAATTAATTTTTAAATATATAATTAAATATTTTAATTTTGATACTAAAAAATTTTTCTTATGTCTTGTGGTGATATATAATTATTTTTATTGAATTTGATATATTTGTGCTTCATTTTTTATAAAGCTTTATTTTGAATGGAAGTTTCTTGTTTTAACTGGGAAAAAATGTGTGGGGAATGTAAATAGATGACAACTGTTTACTACTGGTAATCGTGAATGTGAAAGTAGTGTGAATTATATATTTATATAAATATAGATGATGGGACATTGGAAGTAAAGGCAGCATGCGTTAATTGAGAAAAGGTTTGGGATGTAATTAAGGGGTGAAAAAGGAAAAGTCAAAAGACAGATAATAAGTTAGGATATAAATCAAAAGAATCTGGATTGCGTGCTTATACATTTTGAAGAAAGATCGAGTAATGGTATATCACGAAGATGATGGAGTTAATTATAACTGTTGTAAATAGGAAATAAAATAACGAAGTGACAGTATTTTGAAGGAGAAGAGATAACTGTTAAACGAACAAGAACCAAATACATTGATTATGAAATTAGGTGCAACTTGTTTAGCGGGTATAGAAATGATCAAATAGAAAAACTAGATTAAAAGAACAAAAGCGCTTGCAATTAAAATTTTATAAGATGGAATATTAAAAAAAAACAGCTTTAAAATAAACATAATAATAACAAACGCTCAACAAGTGAGAATAGGGAAGATAAGAGTCTCAAAATGAATGCAGAGTTGCAAAGAATTTAAAAAGACTCGATTGAAATAATCGAAAATTAATGCATTGAAAATTAATATAAGAATAAGTTGGTGCTGTTGACTTTGCAGGCACCTATTGTAACTTGAGATGGGAGGAACGCTTTTCTTTCCTTCGAGATCCTGATGCTTGCATGAAATGAAAATTATCACAAGAGGTTGAAAATAAGGTGAATAATCTTATATAACACTCAATACCAATAATAGAAATATCTTTAGGATTGTGATGAGAATAAATATTTGAAAAAATTTTTTTTTAAAGAAAAATGTCTTAATTATTTCATCATAAATACGCGTAACCCATGTGTAGGCGATTGTCCTCTTCATCTTTTACCTCTTCTCGTTGAGGAAAACATATTATTATTATTATTATTATTATTATTATTATTATTATTATTATTATTATTATTATTATTATTATTATTATTATTATTATTATTATTATTATTATCGCCATTACAATCTGCCTCTATATTCTTTTTCGAACGTTAATTAAGTTCATTAAATAGCTAATCCTCGTCTTGTCATTTGATGAAGGAATCAAATTTGTATTTCAAGTCATGCTCGGTTCATATTTCTTCTTTATATATATATATTATATATATATATATATATATATATATATATATATATATATATATATATATATATATATATATATATATATATATATATATATATATAAATTATACTATATATAATATATATATATATAATATATATCAATAGACTATCAATGAACATTTGATTTTTAATTGATTGAATGGGAACCCTATAGACTCTTTTACTTTTATTTAATATGTCAGTGAAATAGAAAAATAATCTTTGAATTCATAATATAACGTTTATTTAAGAGCCACAGAAGATAGATTATTTTTATATTTTATATATATATAATACTATATGATATATATATAATATAGTATATATATATATATATATATATATATATATATATATATATATAATATATATATTATATATATACTATAGGTAATATGGTGACTATGTAGTATTACTTCTTAAATTTAACTAATTAAATGTTAATTAATTTAATTGTTGTAAATTAGTTTTTTCTTTATATTAGTAGTAGCATTTACTTGAAATGTCGAAATTTCCTTTTCACTCTTAATTATTGTAAAAAAGAAATATTTAATTTATAAATTTCCTAAAATGGCTTGGAATGTTTCCTGTTTAATTTGCTCTCAACCTTGATTAATTATCAAGACAGAAGTCTTTCATATAATCTTTCCATAATTTCTGGTATGGTTAATCCTCGGTAAATTCTTTGCTTTCATAACAAGGAACTCTTTTGGTCCTCTGCCCAATACGTTTTACAAGAATAGTTTTTATCCAATATAACATGCGCAAAGGAATTTCTTTTGGTACACAAAATGATGATCTTAGCCAATGGAATTTTATAGTCTTAGACTGTGATTTAAATTATTTGCAGTTTGGATTGGATTGACTTTTTTCATTTTGATTTGGATTGATGTTCACCACTGGGTGGGATTGTCTTGAGTCATGGACAGTTGAGACTATTCAGGAGCTCACCCTCAGGGAGAGGTCCTTTTCAAGATTTCTTGTTTCTATAATTTAAATTAAAACATGCAAAATATTTACATGATTAAATAAGACACAGAACCCTCATAAACTCTTGATAATGAAATATATTATATATATATATATATTATATATTTATATATTATATATATAATATATATATTAATATATATATTATATATATAATATATATTATATATATTATATTATATATATATATATTATAATTTTTGCTACAATTGAATTTAGTTACAGCTTCAATTATTAAATTACATTTCATGTAGAGGTAATCTAAATTTTGTTTTATTGATCAAGATTATAAAAACTTCTAGTACTTAATTTGCTTAATAGAAACAGAGAAGATAAAACACAGCAGAATGCCTTCTTTCTGATCATTTCTTTGTTTGTCACTCCACAATTTGCTGAATTCCAATAATTCAAATTTATGATGAAGCTGAACCTGAAGCTCTGAGGACATAGGATAGGGAGTTAAACAAATCTAAAGCTATTGAATTTGGATCGTCGTACATGTTTCAAATTATGTGGAAAAATGTCTTAATTATTTTCAGGAATTATTTTATAATTTTGCAATCAATAAATTTTAAGTTCTTTACTTTTTTATGAAAATAAAGATTTATTCTCAGTATAATTCTAAAAGAAGAAAAGAAATAGACAAAACCTTAAACTAGCAACATCGGTATGAGTTTTTCCAAACAGCTTCCATCAACATGTAATTCCTACTTTGTATACTTACTCTACAGTACGAGGAAACATTTACTTTGAACTATGCTCATGACAACAAACAATAAAAATAAAAAAACTAATGCGAATATTTAACCAGAAACCTGATATATAATGAATGAGACAGTTCATTCTCTTCATGCCTATAAATAGGCCGGCCACCAGTATTAGGTACGTTAACGTGCCATACAAAAATTATAGGATAAGAGAAAGAGAAAATTGAGAAAAAAAATTGGGAGCTTTTTTAAAATTATTTTTGCAGATCGTTTTAAAATACTGATAATGATAATAAAAGGTTTATCTTTGATACGAGATACATCTAAGTCTTTTTACAATTTTAAATAGCGTCCTCATACACCTCATTTTATGGCCAGAATTGTTTGCTTGTATCATAGGTGTACTACTATCTTTATATATATAATATATATTATTTATATATATATATATCTATATATATATATATATATTTATATAATAATATAATATATATATTATTATATATATATATATATATATATATAATATATATTTATATATATAATATATATATATATATTATATTTATATATAGTATATATATATAATATATATATTATAAAATATATAATTATATATATATATATATATATATATTATATATTATTTATATATATATATTATATAATAATTATATATATATATATATATATATATATTATATATAATATATATTAATATATATATACTATATCTATATACTATATTATATATATATATATATATTATAATATATATATAATATATATATATTATATATGATATATATATATATATATATATATATTATATATATATATAATACTATATATATATTGTTAGTGCCTCCCATTCCTACACTTCAAAAAAAATAATTGGACCCGAAATAAGAAATTACTCTGTACTTCTCTCTTATATATATATATTATATATAATATATATATATATATATATATATATATATATATAATATATATATATATATTATATATATATATATATAGTATAATATATATCCTATATATATATTATATATATATATATCACATACAGAATTTTTTTTTTGTACACGTACGCACACACGTACATGTGTGCTATATTTATTTCTTAGTTGCAAAGATTGTTGATTAACGAATGACAAATGCACTTTCCTCAACGATGGTTTGAATGTAACCGAGATGATGATACTTCTGACTCCTTAAGTTTTTTCAGTTAATATACTAAAAATTCCATAGATTCCAACACTATAATAAATCCAATTGTTTTTTCATTTAAGTAAATGTCTATAATTAACTTGAATATTTCTGGAGTGAAGGTAATTATATATAATATATATATATGATATATATATATTTATATATAATATATATATATATTTCTATATATATATATAATATATATATAATATATATATATATATATATATATATATATAATATATATATATATATATATATA
>JABUQX010108018.1:0-2500 GCA_015478945.1 Trachelipus rathkii
AATAATAATAATAATAATAATAATAAATAATTTAAAATAAAAGGAACAATTTTAATGCAGTTTGGATGAAAAGGAATATCTGGCACTGAGCAGCAGAGGAAGGGAGAGTTGGGAAAAATAGTCGCCCGCAAGTGGGGGAAGGAAGGGAAGAACGAGCTCGCTTTCGCGCCAATTTTGAATAAGTTTTTCACTAAATACATGCACCGTAAGGTGGCGCTATTAGACGGATCAAAAAACATACACAAGCATGTTTAATTTGATGTAATTGTTAGGTTCTGGGGACATTGCTGAAAATTTGTCTGTTTGTTATTTGTGTGTCTGTTTGTTGATTTTTGCTTGTTTTTACGATGTCCCCGCAATATGTCCTCATAATTTTTGGGTCCCAAGAAATATAGGAAATTTAATAGTTACGTCCCGATAAACGAACAGCTGTGCATACATACATACATACATACATACATACATACATACATACATACATACATACATACATACATACATACATACATACATACATACATACTTCTGCCCCTGGCCCACCTCAATTGGAGGGCCAGACTGCTTCCAGGAAGCCAGCCACCGCTTTTGGGCGGTTTCACAGGTCGAGAAGGGAAGATAAAGAGAAGTCGGCTTGGGGGGCGTCGAGAGAGGAGCTCCCCAGAAGGAGGTGCTCCATTGTGTCCTATGAAATGTGACATCTGGTGCAGGTTGGGGGAGGTAACATTGTCTAGTTTAAATCTATATTATTTACATTGTAAGAGTTTTGGGTGATGACCTGATCTGCTCCGGGCGAGGTCTATTTGGCCTCTTCTGGACAGTGTTTCTTCTATAAGGGAAATTTTTGGGGAGGGGGAGTTTAATAAATTGTTATTATGGCGGTTTTGTAGGTTTTGTAGGTACCTGTTAGTTGGTGTGTATGGATATGTGTGAGAAATGACTTATTGGGAGGAGGAGGGGGACTAGTGTTGTAGATGTCATTATGGAATTTGGCTGGTGAGGAGGGTGGGGATTTTTGTCTGTGTTCGGGAGGGTTTAGAGAATATTGGTGCATGGGTGGTTGGGTTTAGGTATTTCTGGTAGAATTTGAGTCCCCCACCATCTCCAGGTGGGTGGAAATAGGAAGGATTAAGTCTCGTCATGTAAATGTTGAATGAGGGTAGTTTTGGTGTATCCGGTGATAATTCTAAAGGACTGTTTTTGTGTGATTTGTAATTTTTTTGAGAAGTTAGATTTTGACAGTGCTGGGAACCATGCGGGAGGAAGCGTAGTTTATATTTGTTCTGAGGAGTTGTTTGTAGGTGGTGGTGAGGGTGTGTTTCCTGTCACTGAAGTTGTGTTGGGAAAGGGTTTGGAGGGTGTTTAGTGTCCGTTGAGTTGGTGAGGTGATATGGTCGATGAGGGGGGAGAACGTCATGTGTGTGTCATAGGTAAGTCCTAATATTTTTGGGGTTTTGTTTAGGGGGAAGGGGTTGTTGTTCGGAAAACTATTGGATGGAGTGAAGATTTGTGGCGGTCGGTGGTTAGGAGGTAATGGAAGGATTTGAGGGGGGAAGTGCGGTCATTCTATTAGAAGAGTACCAAGTTTCGCAATTGTTGTAAATATTCTTGGGTATTAAGAGTGGCTATATTTCTTTTGGATGTTGGGAGATCGAGGCTGATATCAATCTGCGATGTGAATAAGTTTGGTGGATTTGGTGGGTATGGATGGGCAGGATCTGCTGTGAAAAGATTGAAGAGGAATGAGAGAAAGAATGGCGCCCTGTGGGACGCCCGTTTTGTAATTTAATGGAGTGGAAGAGAGATTTTTTTTGTGGAGAACTTTGGCAAAAACGGTTAGTGAGAAAATTAGAAAGCCATTTTTGCCGTTATTTTCTAGGAGGGATTGAAGGATTTTTTGTATAAGAATGTAATGTGGGGACAGTGTCAAAGGCTTTGTTGATGTCCGATGCTGTGAGAATGGATCTATGGGATGGGGATTTGGGTTGAAGCCATTGATGATGTGTTGTGTGAGGGAGGTAAGGGCTGTAGTTGTGGAGTGGTTGCTTTTAAAGCCATGTTGAAAATCTGGGAGGGTGATGAAGGGGGATTTTGTTTAATATTAGTTTCTCCAGCAGTTCTACTGATTGGAGGAGAGGAGGAGAGATTGGGCGGTAAGAGGAGGGGAGTTAGGGTCTTTTTTTGGTTTGAGTTTAGTATGATATGCTTGTTTCAGATTGAGGTTATATAGTTAAGTTGCCAGGATTTGTTAAAGATTTCTGTGATAAGGCGAAGTGTTTTTCACCAAAGTGTTTTAAATAAGGTTTGAGATTGAAGTCTGATCCTGTAGCTTGGTGAGCTTTTTGGGGTTTTGTATGGATTCTGCTATCCTTTCCCAGTTGTAAAAAGGGGTGGGGTTGTGGTCTGGGGGAGTTTTCTGAGTTGTTTTTTTGTTTTCCTGTCTATTGTGTGGGGTTGTATGCGAGAATATTAGGTTAAATGTTTGCTATGGGGGGGGGGGGGG
>JABUQX010108018.1:7500-18733 GCA_015478945.1 Trachelipus rathkii
ATATATATATATATATATTATATTATATATATATTTTAATATAATATATTCTATAATATATATTCTATAATCTTACTATATATATATATATATATATATATATATATATATAGTATATATTATAATATATATTATATATAATATATAATTATATATATATATTTATATATATATTATATATATATATATATATAATATATATATATATATATAATATAATATCTATATATATAAATATAATTATATATATATATTATAAATATATATCAGGCTATTTATAATTGGTTGACTCCAGGAGCGACAATCAATAATTAATGTATCCGTTATTTTAAAATAATGATTTTAGGGTAAATACATTAAATTTTTGGGTAACCTACCTATCTAACCTAACCTAACTAACCTAACCTTCACCTAACCTAACCTAACCTAACCAAACTTAACCTAATATTAACCTAACCTAATTTTAACGGAGTCAACAGCTTATAATGTCCATATATTATATAGATATATTATATATATTATTGTTTTCTTTCTTTATATTTATATATATATATATATATTATATATATATAATATATAATATATATACTTATATATATATATATATATAATATATATATATTGCAATTAAAATGCATTCATGTTCAGATACTTGATGAGTATGGATGTGTGTAAATTTATGTTCCGCAGTCCAGCTACATGTCTTGTGACAGGGCCTACAGGATGTGGTAAATTCTCTTTTTTATTAAATATTTTAAAAGAGCTATAGATTTTCGAGCGAAAGCCTGTTAAAATCTTATAGTGTTATAATGTTGAACAAGAAAAATTTAATTAATATAAAGATGTAATTGAATATCATGAAGGAATATATGACATCAAGTCTATGTAATATGTAAACGGACATAAAATTACTGTGTTAGATGATTTGATGCATAAACTGAATGATAATATAGCTGAACCGTTCATTGTATACTCTTATCATTTAAATTATTCAGTATTTTGCATAACACAGAACATTTATCATTAGAATAAATATATGAGAGATATTTCATCTTTAAGCACACAACACCTGTCCTTGTTCAGTCAAAGAAGAAATATGAGCCAAGTCAATATGCTAGCTACTCAGATGTTTCCTATGCAAAGAAAAGTATATAAGGAAGTCACATCACCACATGGTTATTTAATGTGTGAACTTCATCCTAAAAACAAGCACAGAATTCTGCTCCGTACAAATATTTTACCTAAAAAAATGGAAACTTTATACATGCAGTAATAATGAGTGATCTAGTAGTTAAGTATTTACTTCTTTTAAAAAAAATCTGAAGCATGCTGTTAAAAGTAAACTAATATGCGAGGATGATAAATTCATCCAATGTGTACGTGAAGTCTCTCTAAATCTTAGAAAAGAGAATTTTCCATTAAACAGACCTAATAAGGTAAAGCTACGTCGTCATAGAAACATCATTAAAAAATCTCCCGTAACATGAAAAAAAACTTGAAAAATTAAAAGATGTTCTACAGAAAAGAGGTGGATTATTTCTACCTTTACTATTTTCAGTCATTTCTCCTTTGATAACTAGGTAGATCGAAAAATAATGAAGAAGGTGGTTGTTTTGCCACATAACGAGTATGAGAAAATGAAATAAAATACATTACCCCAGCAAATATTACAGCAATTACAGCAGCATCAGCGACAGCATCAGCATCAGCAGCAACCCCAACCACAACAACAACAACATCCGCTTCGGCGTCAACAGTTACAGCATCAACATCAAATAGAAGAACAGATACAACTGTAATTTTGGTAGTATCGTCCTATACCGCAACTACAAACTCACCAGCGGTTACAACCTCAACGGCTTCATCATCTATAACAGAACGCTGATCTTCATTATGAACAGTTGCAACAGCAGCAACCCCCGAGTTTATATGATCCGAAAGTTGAACAGATAAACAATTACGAAAAAGAATTGTATGGGATATTAAATTCTGATATCAACATGCTTGAAAAACGTATCATATCAAAACGCTATAAAAAAAATAGTAAACCTTAAAGAATTACATCAACATGCTTTGATAAGTAAGTCAAACATATATTATTTAAGTCTAATACTAATTGTTAAGGATGGAGAGAAAAAGGAAGAGAGTTTTTAAAGTGTACCAGCATAAAGCTTACCAGTAAGAGGAAAAAAACAGGTATAGCTTTATATAATACTTTAAAAGACCAATGTTATGAAATAATCTCGAACAAATCATTATTGATGGATAAACAGTTGATAAATAGAATATTGTAGATCTAATATTACATCTCTCGCGTGATTGGGAGAAGAAACCTAAGCTTGATAAAGCAGTATCAAACATGAACTTCAGGCTATTAATTTCCCCAGAATTTTAATCTTAAATAAAAAGGATTGGCTGATTTGGGTAATATTCCAACGTTTTCTAGACTAGATAAAAGTCCCACATGTGTTTCTTTCGCGTCAGATAGATTAAAGAAAATAAACCGAGATTCGATACGTTCAGCTCAAGGAAGAATAAGGAAAAAAACATAGAGTAGACCTAAGTTGATTATGCCCTGAATATTTTTTATTATACTTTTATATATATATATATGTATATTAATATTAATATATTATATATATATATATATATATATATATATTATATATATATTCTATATATATATTATAATATAATATATATATAAATTATATATATATAATTATAATATTGTTATTACATTTATTTTCGTGTAATGGTTTGTCATTAAATAAATATTTTCATTTAACTTTTGGGATTTATATCACCTTACAGTACATAAACACGACACAACACACACACACACACACACACAACATATATATCTCTCTCTCTCTTCCTTCCTCTCTTCTTTTATTATATATTATTATATATTATAATTATCATATATATATTATATATATATATATATATATATATTATATATATAAATATATATATAGTATATATATATAATATACTATATATATATATATATATAATATTATATCTTTAATATATATATATATACTATAATATATATATATATATAATATATATTATATATATATATATATATATATATATTATATATATATATATATATATAGATATATAATATATATATATATATTTCATTTATATATATATATATATATATATATATATATAATATATTATATATATATATATATATATATCTATATATATATAATACTATATAGTTGAAAGTTTCATCATGTAAAATGTTAGAAGCCATTCAAGAAATATATCAAAGTTAAGGTCTTGTGTAAGTAATGTAAAAAATTATATTTATTCATTCTCTGTTCACTCTCACAGTGTAGTGTAAGAAGAAGCTCTTACAATTTACAGAGATAAAGTTTTCGTAAGGTTGAAATTAAACAAAGGGGGTAAAATGGCTTATGGGAGCGCAATTACCATTGTTTTAGAAAAGGCGGGGAAAATAATTATTAAAGCGGCTAGATAAAAGAAATAAACACTTTGCATGATATTTCAATCGGATTTAATCCTCTTAACGCTAAAGAGGTAACGTTGATATTTCTGGATGAAATTCTGGATGATATTAAGTGGAAATTTAGGTGCAGGACTGACAGGTCAATCGGTAAAGACTGAAAGAATGAGTGTAAGAAAAGCTTTTAGGTAAAAGATCTCTAAAGAACAATGGTTTGATGTCTTGACATTTAAATTACAAACAGGCATCTTTTTGCATAAATTGTCTGATATTCCAGGCAACTGCTACTTGTTTTATATATATATTATAACTAATATATCTATAGTATATATATATATATATAAATATATATATCATATATATATATATATATATATATATATTATATATATATATATATATATATATTATATATATATAATATATAATCAGTATATCCAAATATTTTGTTTCGATTATATTTTTCAATGTAAATAAAATATTTCGATTTAACTTTGATTTATATTCACCTACAGTCACTACACACACACAACACACACACACACACACACACACACACACCACCCACACATATATATATATATAATATTATATATATATATATATATATATATATATATATATAATATATTATATATATAATATTATATTATACATTATAGTAATTATATATATATATAATATATATATATATATATATATATATATAATATTTATATTATATATATATATAATATATATAAGATATATATATAGATATATATATCATATATATAGTATATATTATATATATATATATATATATATATATATATATATATATATATATATATATATATATATATATATATATATATATATATATATATAATTTATATATATAATAGAAAAATATATATATATATATATATATATATATATATATATATAGTATATTATTATATATATAATATATATATATATATATATATTATATATTATATATATTATATAATATATATATATATATATATATATATATATATATATATATATATAAAAGTTGAAAGTTTTCAACATGTAATGTTAGAAGCCATTCAAGAAATATATCAAAGTTTAAGGTCTTGTGTAAGTAATGTAAAAACTTATATTTATTCATTCTCTGTTTCACTCTCACAGTGTAGTGTAAGAAAGAAGCTCCGTTAAAAATTTACAGAGATAAAGTTTTCGTAGGGTTGAAATTACAAAGGGGGTATGGCTTATGGGGAGCGCATTACCATTGTTTAGAAAAGGCGGAGAATATATTATTACTAAAGCGGCTAGATAAAGGAATAAACACTTTGCATGATATTTCATCAGGATTTAATCCTCTTAACGCCTTAAAAAGAGGTATAGTTGATATTTCTGATGAAATTCTGGATGATATTCAGTGGAAAATTAGGTGCAGGATGACAGGTCAAGGTAAAGACTGGAAGAAAATGAGTGTAAAGAAAAAGCTTTAGGTAAAAAGATCTCTAAAAAAAAAATGGTTTGATGTCTTTGACATTTAATTACAAACAGGCATCTTTTGCATAAATAGTGATATCAGGCAACTGTATTGTTTATAAGAAATGGATATTCAAGAATTTACTAATTAAAAATCCCACTGTCATACCACAAGATGCATTTCCTTCATTCTTAAAGTCCAGATCGTTGTAAAAGTGAATTGGATCTCTTCTTTATCAATCGTAAGCAGAAAAGCGTAAGTGAGACTAATTTCGTCAGTATTAACCCTGTTCATTCAATTATCAACACCGAAGTACCTCTTGAATTCACTATTCCTGGTACGTCTAGCCAGTATCTTAATCCATTCAATGTGTTTTTATATTTTAAAACAAAATCAACGAACATCGATTATTCAGATTTATCATCATCTGACGACCACAGAGCGTACACTAAATCATATATCCTATATACATGTTTTAACCAACTTGATGTGTATCTCAATGAAATATCTCTAGGAGCTACAGCCGCAAATTATCCATATAGAAGTTATATAGACTGAAATATTTAGATGATGCTAAACAGTCTCATCTACAATCATGTGAATTTTATAGTTTTAAAAATTCAAACAAACGCATAGATAAAGCTACTAAATCTACAAGTAACACATATCAATTATATGAATGTTAAAATGGAAATATCCTCTCTCAGGAAAGACTTATTCTTCCTTCAGTGGATACTAGAATTTGATTAAATAGATCTAGTGCACAATTTGCTCCCAAAATTAAAAGCAAACATTCAGTCGCTACTACAAGATCTTAACCAGTTTTCAAGTTGTTAGACGCATAATCGTATGGTAGAAAAGTAAAACTTTTACCCCAGATATATTTGGAAATTGATAAATTTCTTTTGAACATCACATCTAAGTATCTTATAAAACGAATCGAAACCAAATTTTTTTAACTTGACTCAGGGATTACCTATTATCAATATCCCTAACATTTTGAACGGTAATTTACCTCAGAAAGTAATACTATGAATTGTCGAACATGAAGCGTATTCTGGAATTACATAAGAAAGTCTTCCTTTAAATTCACTTATTTTAGACTTAGAGGTATCAGTCTACATATAAACGGGCAACTGTAAGGTTGTGATTAGGAAACGATGTATAAGGGTTCACAATCTCTTTGTACCAGACCGTTTTACGATTTAATAGTCAATACTGTTTCATGTAGCGATATTGGAACAGGGCTCGATCTCGAGATGAGTAATTTTTGTTCATACGATCTCATAGCTAATCCGTCAGAATGTAACACTTGTCATATGAACATTTTAAGAAAGAAACATTAGGGTTACCTCTCACCTTTGGAGTAAGTTTGCAATCTCCAATCACAATCTTAGTGAATTTGGAACATCCACAACTCAATGATATTGATATGGTGCGAAATATAACTTTGAATTATTAAAGATGAATGAAGAAGAAAAAAAACTGTATTTAGAAACAAACCAAGATTTCCAGGAGTCTTCGCTCTTAATGGAATTGGGTTAGCGAAACTAGAGAAGGGTTCTGGATTTGTATTTAACACATCACCTCATCACATTACTACAGAAGGACACTGGATAGTTATTTTTTTGGGGATAAAAATGGTGTTGTTTATCTTCTTGATAATTTTCATTTAAAATTCATGTTTAGTATTCATTATGTAGTTTCTTTTTTAAAATATAATGTGTATTATATAAAAACTTTAAGTTTCCTGTTCAACCTCAATATTCCAATTTATGCGGGGTCTATTGTATTTATTCCATTATTAGTTTTTTTGATATACTGCTTGTAAATATTTATTTTGAATGTTAAAATTTACATGCTAATGATTATGTAGTTTCTAATTATGTTATAAATATTTTAAAATAAAAATTTATTTTATTATCCTTAAGAACTTATTTTCATTTGAACTTTTATATATATATATTTATATATATATATTATTATATATAATATATATATAATATTATATATATATTAATAAAATATATATATATATATTATATATTATACAAATACAAGACTGACCTGTATAGTGTCATATAATATATAACCTTTATATATCATATATAATATAATATAATATATATATATATATATATATATATAATATATATATATATAATATATATAATAATAGTATATTATAATATATATATAAATATATACTATATAATATATATATATATATATATATATTATATATTATATATATTATATTATATTATATATATAATTTATATATCTATATATATAATTTTATACTATGTATATATATATATATTATATATATATATATATATATATATAGTATAGTATATATATATATATCATATTATATATACGATTATATATATATATATATATATATATATATATATATTTTAAATATATGAAATATATAAAATATATTATTATTATTTTAGATAATAGTATATAATATATATATATATATAGTATATATATATATAATATATTATATATATAATATATATTATATTATATATATAATATATCCTAAATATATTATATATATAATATAATATATATATTATAATATATATATATATATATAATAATATATATATATATATAATAATATATTATATATATATTATATATATATATTTTTTATGTATTTAAATAGCTTTTATTAATTTTAATTAAAAATTTAATTATATAAAATTATTTTATAAAATTAAAAAAAAATAAAAATATACATAAAAATTAAAAAATAAAAAAAATTTTTTATAAAAATAATTATTTATTATATTATAAAAAAAAAATATAATTTAATAATTAAAATAAATATATCATTTTAATTTAATTTATTAATGTATAGTTTAAATATATATATATATATATATACTATATATATATTATATATCTATTATATATATATATATATATTATATACTATCTATCTATATATATATTTTATATATATATATATTCCTATATTATATTATCCCTATATATATATATAATATATATATATTATATATATATCTAATATCAATATATATATATATATATATATATCTATCGCCGTTTATATATATATTATATTATAGTATATAATATATAATAATATAAATATTTATACTATATATATTATATATATATATAATATAATTATATATATATATATAATATAAGTATATATATATATTATATTTTATATATATATATATATATATATAGTAAATATATATATATATATATATTATATAAGTATATTTTTTTTTTACAGTTGTCACCACCACTCACGGGCAGAGCCCCTATTCAAGGAGGGGGTGTTTACAGTCGCCTCAGAAGTCCCAACAACTAAATTAATTACGCAGATGAGCACAGACGCAAGCTTTGAAGTGGGGAGATAAAATTCAGCAGGAAACACAGAAGATGGAGAGGAATTTCCACAGAACAGATGTGGCAGGAAAGAAGGAACCACCGCAGCGAACTGCCTGGAGTTACCTACATCGACACAAAACTCATGTGCAGACACTAGCACCCCTAGTTCTAACGAGGGCGACGTAAAGGGTGAGGTTACGCGAGTGATAACTGCTCTCGAGCACCTGCCGCTGCGTACCTATAGAAAAGAGATAAAGAACCAACATCGCGCCGCAAAGATAGAGGGTCAAGGGAACCGGAAAGTACAGGACGTTTTTAAGCCTTTTTGCCTTTGACTCGACCCTATCCAAAAAGCCGGGGGGGAAACCAGAGCCCCCCCAGATAGGAGAGCAGTACTCAATACAAGGGCGGATGAGGCCCTTGTTATAGCTGGAGCAACTGCGAAGAGGAAAAAAAGTCTCGCAGTCTAAACAGAACTCCCAGTTCCTTGAGGCCGCCCTACAACCGTTGTGATGTGAGGTTTCCAAGACATTTTTATTTGTTTATGTTAAGGCCAAGGATGTTTATATTGTCGACAGGAGAGACGAGAGAGCCGTCGAAAGAGATAGGAAAGTTGGAAGGTTTCTTAGAGAGGAGATTTGTAGAAGTTGAGTTTTTAAAGAATTGACTTTCACAAGGGACGACCCCACCCGAAAATTCTATCCAGATCAGCGAGAATAGAATCGCGAAAGATTAAGACTGGAGGCAATTCTATGAAGTAAAAGAAGGAGGCAGAATTGAAATGATTGAAAGAATGAAGGGTCGAAGTCATCGGCATATGAGTGAACTAGAGTTAGATGTGGGCAGGTGAGAGATTCATTATGAAAAGTAGGATAAAGTCGGAGATAAGACAGAACCCTAGGGAACACCATTGACAGAAAAGGAAGAAGAAGTCCCCCCATTCAACAACCGCCGATATTGAGCGATTTGACAAGAAAACTAGACATAAAGTAAAGCAAAGAGAAGGAGGAAACCCAAGGACGGGAGTTTGGAGAGCAGTGCGCAATGCCATACCCGGTCACAATGCTTTGGAATATGTCAAGCGCCACCACGCAACGTCTCCCGTAGTTCCTAAGGGCGCAAAAACCATAAATCAGTTAGATAGAAAGTATATCGCCAGTTAGACCTCGAGCGCCGAAGCCGTACTGGCGATCGGAAAAGAAGTGAATGAGATTCTAGATGATCAAAGAAATGAGAGTTAAGAAGAGTTTTCAAAGATTTAGATCAGAATACAAGTAAGAGCTATAGGGCGATTGTTAGAATAGATATTTGGATAGAGCGGCTTCCTTTTTCGGAATAAGTTGGGACATCTGCGTGCTTCCAACACTGAGGGAAAAAGCTAGTATTGAGCATAGAAGAATATAGTTTGAACGAGGGGCGGTGGTGCATTGGAGTCGTTCGATGGGTCAGAGCTTCCGGGGGTTCTGGCGTGCGGTGAGAACGGTAGGTGGGGGGGGTGGAGGGTAAAGTAGCACGGAAGCAACCTCCATCAGCCTCAATAACTCGGGGAGGAATGCCATCCGGGCCACCGCCTTCTAACGTTCATAAGATTTAGGAGCCCTGCACCCGATACTCGGTGAGCGACGCGGGAGACGGGGCGTATGACGGAATGTAATGTACAGGCAAGGTCATAGGACACCTGAGAGGAGAAGGAGGACGAAGAGGAATGCCAGAATCGAGGAACTGAGAAATCGTCCAAGGTTTAAGTTAGAGGAAAATAGGAGCCGAAGAGATTGGCCTTTTTCAGTTGGAGAATTAGCAACAGCACCATCAGAGTCAATAAGGGGATCGAGAAAAGGCAGATTAACCGAAGTTGTTAGAGCATGTTTTTTGTGCAAGAGGCCAGAAAGCTTTGTCAGTAGGAGAACCAAGGAGGTTGGCGCACTTTCGTTTGATGAAAGCCCGCTTTGCTTGTCGAAGAGTATCCCTGCCACGATTTATAGCAGAATGAAAATTAGCAAGAGTGATAGGAGAACGAGAATTTTTTCCACTCCCGATACGCACTGTCTCTAGCCTGAATGGCCAGAGAACAAGCACGATCGAATCATGGATTATGAGAGAGAAAGATTTAGTCGAAGAGGAATGAACCTGCTCAACCCATCAACGATTACAGCTCCCACCATATCGGCAGAAGCCGAAGCGTCACCAGAGACAAAGCAGTCCATTCCAGTTTATAGTTTAGCGTAGGAAGCAAGGCAAGTGCCCCCCCAATTTCGGCCGATCAAAGTGCCATGAACACAACGAGTAGGGCAGGAGGAGCTTGTTGGAGTAGAAAGAATTAAATTAAGAGATATAAGGTTGTGGTGCAGATTACGCGATAGGAAGCGTAAAGTGGTGTATTTTTTAATGAGAGAGGACTAGTGGGTGGAAATCTAGGTCAAGTGTAGTTCAAGAATTGGTTAGGACGATCCGGAATGTGTGTGGGTTTCTTTAATTTAGCTGTTCCAAAGATCGTTTGAGAATGCTGATGATTCGGCCCTCCTCCCACCTCACTCGGTATGGAGGACCCAACCAGTTCCAGTGTTATGTACATTGAAATCCCTAATTAAAATTAGTTAGGACTCAGTAATTTGCGATGAGAAGATATAACAGTCTCGTGTGAAGTAGTAAGATATTCAAAAAAGGCGTGAATAATCTGTTCGTTAGGAGAGCATAGAGAAGCAACAAGATTATTGTAGTACGAAGGGCAGAGAAGTTTTAAGCATAGAATCATCGAATTAGGAGATTTCGAGATTCACTTTGAGACGTGTTACCGGGAGTGATTTATGTTAACATGAGGCAGCATACTTCCAACCCTTTAAGAAGGAAAAAACGGAAACTTTGAAATAGTTGTTAGTTGGTAGTACATC
>JABUQX010108020.1:27500-30000 GCA_015478945.1 Trachelipus rathkii
AAAAATGAATAGGATGGTGCTTTCGTAACAGATGAAATGGATGTGAGGGGACTGTGGAGGGAACACTTCGAAAATCTGCATAATATTGTCAGTAATGAAGAGGTGATATTGAATGTGTGTGGGTTTGATGGTGCAAGAAGGAATAGGTATTTTGGGAATGAGGTCACTAGTAAGGAGGAGGTAATGGATAGAGTGAAAAAGTTGAAGAATGGTAAATCTGAAGGTATAGATGAAATTACTGGTGAAATGATCAAGAAAGGAGGCGAGATGGTGATTGATTGGATTTGGAAGTTGTGTAACAAAGCGTTAATGGAGGGTATAGTTCCGAGGGATTGGAGGAGAGCAGTAATAGTACCCTTATATAAGGGTAAGGGGAATTAGTTTATTGAGTGTTGTATGGAAGATATATGCTGGTATTTTGGTCGAAAGAGTGCTTCGAGTGACTGAAGGACTGATTGGTGAAGAACAAGGTGCGTTTAGAAGTGGTAGAAGATGTGTGGATCAAATCTTTACATTGAAACAAATGATTGAGAAATTAAGAGAAAAGAATAAATTGTATTTAGGTTTTATGGATTTGCAACAAGCGTATGATATGATTAATAGGGAAGCTCTATGGCAGGTGTTAGTAATATATGGTGCTGGTGGTAGGCTTCTGAATGGAATCAAAATTATGTATGACGATAGTGAAGTGTGTAAGAATAAATGGAGTCGAAAGTGATTAGTTTATAGAGTGAGGCAGGGATGTGTTATGTCTCCTTGGTTATTCAAGTTTGTATATGGATGGGGTTATGAAAGAATTAGAGGTGGAGGTGGCAAGGGATGGTGTTAGAATCATGGAGAATGGAAGAGTGTGAAGGGTGTCCTACCTATTATATGCAGATGATTTGGTTTTTGTGTGGCGAATCTGAAAGAGAGTTTGAGAGGATTGGTAGAGAGATTTGGCAGGTGTGTAAAAGGAGTTTGAAAGTAAACGTAGATAAGAGTAAGGTTATGGTTGTGAGTGAACAGTTCTCGGTGTAAAGTTATGTTAGATGGTGAGCAGCTGGAACAAATGTCTGAGTTTAAATATTTAGGATATATGTTGGATGAAATGGGAACGGATGATGCAGAGTGTAGTAGGAAAGTTGTGAATGGCAGGAAGGTGGCTGGTGCAATTAAATCGTTGGTGGATGTAAAGGGACTAAGTCTTGAGTGCGCTAGGGTCTTACATGAGGGTATGTTGTTACCTGTGTTAATGTATAGTAGTGAGACTATGGTCTGTAATAAGAGGTATAGATCTAAAGTTCAATGTGTTCAGATGGAAAATCTTAGGGGTGTGTTTGGTGTGAGAAGAATTGATAAATGAGGAATGAACGTATTAGAGAGTTGTGTGGTGTGAAAAAGGGTAAATGAGAGAATAAATGAAAGTACGTTGAGATGGTTTGGTCATGTGGAAAGGATGGATGATAGTCGGTTGGTTAAGCGGATGTATAGTGGTGAATGTGTTGGGAATCGACCGGCTGGGAGACCGAAGAAAAAGTGGATTGAGTCAGTAAAGGAATACCTGAAGGAAGAAATGTGAATTTGGCAGAGGCGAGAAGAAAGTTGCATAATAGGAGTGAATGGAGGGGTTTGTGAGGGGGTATGGTTGTGGCTCACCTGGGCCAAGGGATGAACCCCACACTGACGAGATGCCATAGTGAGGGTCCGTGTCGGGTCCCGTGAAGCTCTAGGGTGGATTTTTCTGACTGCGACGAGTTCTCACTAAAAGGTATAAAGAGGGCGGTAAGGCTGGGATTTCTTTTCGACTTGCGTCATATTCTTCAACTACTTTTCTGTTTCCGGTGCATGTTATGCACCTTTCCCCAGTTATGAGGAAAGAAGGTGGGTAAAGATTATATATATATATATATATATATATATATATATATATATATATATATATATATATATATATATATATATATATATATATATATATATGAATTATATATAAATATAAATAGATATATATATACTTATTAGATATATATATATATATATATATATATATATATATATATATATATATATATATATATATATATATATATATATATATATATATATATATATATATATATATATATATATATATAGAGAGAGAGAGAGAGAGAGAGAGAGAGAGAGAGAGAGAGAGAGAGAGAGAGAGAGAGAGAGAGAGAGAGAGAGGAAAATAAATAAATATATAAATAAGGGAAGTGTATATGCACAAATCGAGCTTGAGAACTTTAATATCTACGAATTTATGTTTGCAGACCAAATGCAAACATTATATTTAGGAAACATTTTGAAAAAGTTGTTTACTTTTTTATTTTATTTTCGTTCCATTTTTATGTTATCATTTCAGTTTGTGACTCGATGGGGCAGGACAGGCTTTCAGCATTAGCAATGCTCTCAGTAGAAAAGGATTTTATCGTTAATATTTGTGATTTTAATCGCAGAGTTATTGAAAAATTTGCTCATTCTAAAGAACGGCGAG
>JABUQX010108020.1:50000-53655 GCA_015478945.1 Trachelipus rathkii
AACTAGGTTAGATCCTCTTGAATGAACCTCATGAAAAATGAATCAGGGACCTTCCAACAGGATTCACCACAAGCACATAAGGCAAGATCTACTCAAGCAAACCTCCTACAAGCCTAATTACCCATTTTCTGGCCTTTGATGATTGGCCGTTTGGCAGCCCCTATCTTACTCCTTTGGTTTACAAATTGTAAACAGTTTTAGAGCGTATGGTCTGCTAAAGACGACTCCCATACATTGGTTCTTCAAAGTAAGCTCTGACGAGTGCGGTGCGGGAAAGACCTTTCCTATGAAGGTGGTGAGTGCTGCAATTGACCACTGAACCAACTTAAGGTTTGTGTGTCAAAGCTAAAGGCGGCCATTTTGAATGATTGTTGTATTTTTATTTGGTTTTATTAATAGTTGTAGATTTCATCGTCTAAATATTGAATTGAGTTGGTAATTTGTATTTATTTGACACCACCCTTTGTTTATATATATATATATATATATTGATATCACTCTCTCTTTCTCTCTCTCTCTCTCTCTCTCTCTCTATACTCTCTCTCTATTATATATATATACTCTTTCTTTCTATAGGTAGTACATTTATTTTACTCTCCACCTATATATATATATATATATATATATATATATATATATATATAATGTTCATATGTTTTTTTAAATATTTTTTTAGAATTATATTTATAATTAGAAATAATTATTATAATTAATAATAAATATAATTAAATTATATTTTTTCTTAAAAGTTATAACTACTCTTTGATTCATATTTAATTAACCTCGTGATATGATTTCCGACGTAATAATAATAATAATATATAATATGTATGTAATAATGTGTAATATTAATAATAATAATATGTGTAATATTAATATGTATGTGTAACTTCTAAAATATGTTTGTAATAATAATAATAATATAATAATAATAATAATAATAATAATAATAATAATAATAATAATAATAATAATAATAATAATAATAATAATAATAATAATAATAATAATAATAATAATAGTGTAAAAGTATTATTATTATTATTATTATTATTATTATTATTATTATTATTATTATTATGTATTATTATTATTATTATTAATAATGTGTGTGTGTGTGTGTGTATTATTATTATTATTATTATTATTATTATTATTATTATTATTATTATTATTATTATTATTATTATTATTATTATTATTATTATTATTAATTTTATAGCTATATTTTTCAAATGGTGCCTCAGGTATTTCATTTGAGATCCCTAATATTTTAAATATAAATACTAAAGACTTTCATAACTATAATAGCTGCTAATACAGATAATAATATGCAGACGATACTACTGTTTTAATTCTTAAAAAACAAAAAACAATCAATCAAAAATATAGTAATATTAGTGGTAACATTAGTAAGAACATTACAAATACTCTTTACTGCGACTTATAGAAAGAAGTATTTTTTTATTTATTTAGAAATATCTGAAACTATGTTTAGCTAATTCTTTATTGAGTATTTTCCTACGATAATGATATGAAAGAATACATTAAAAGTTTGTTAAAAAATTTTCCTGTCGTAAACTCAAGAAACTTTACTTCATGATACATTGAAAAAAAGTTTTGATACATTCTTTTATAACCCCACCATCTTTTTGTCATATAAGAAGCGTAGGAGAAAATTTTGTAGAAATACCTAATTACTATACACTAAAAAAGAAAAAAATCACTCATTACCATAATAAATATTAATTCACTTTCCAAAATCATTGTAATACTGAGACTACAGGATAGCTATAACTTTTTTAATGGCTAAACTACATCATTAAAGTTGCATATTTATGCCAAATAAACTTCTGATCAATATAAAAATGTATTACTCATTACTGTGAGAAAAGTCAATCTACTCAGCAAAAAATCCAATAGCCTAGATAAGACAATTAATGGTCGAATAAAATCTCCCAGCAAGAGATCCATTCAAGTATAAACGGTAAAATGGGCTTCCAGAAGTTATCCAACAATTTTCAACAAAAAATTAAAAGTGTACTTACCAACAACAAGTAAGTAAAATATTCTTTTTAACTATTATTATTATTATTATTATTATTATTATTATTATCTATTCCATTTCATTTCATTCCATTCCATTCCATTCCATTCCATTCCATTCCATTCCATTCCATTCCATTCCATTCCATTCCATTCCATTCCTTCCATTCCATTATTCCTATGCCATTTTATTCCATTCCATTCCATTCCATTCCATTCCATTCCATTTTATTCCATTCCATTCCATTATTCCATTCCATTCCATTCCATTCCATTCCATTCCATTCCATTCCATTATTCCATTCCATTCCATTATTCCACATCTATTATTCCATTCTTTATGCCATGCTAATAATACCCACTTCCGCTGTGCCATTCTTTTATCATTCATTCCATTCCATTTTATTCCATTTATTTTTATTATTAATATTATTTATTATTATTATTATTATTATTATTATTATTATTATTATTATTATTATTATTATTATTATTATTATTATTATTATTATTATTATTATTATTATTATTATTATTATTATTATTATTATTATGTGGTATTGTACTTTTAATACAATTATTATTATTATTATTATTAAATAATCATTGATTTCTTTTCCGTCTTGAAAATTATTTTTCATATTTGGCCTCCAATATCAATAAGGCTCTTTTGAGCAAGTTCTCAAGGACAAACTATTAGTTATATTACTAGTCTTTCAAATATATTACGGGAGAGGGGAGGGAAGGGGAGATACTGAGAGGGGAGTGTAGGGGAGAGGCAAAAGATACGTGCAGTTTAAAAAAAAATTCTTAAATTCTTTAAAGGTAAAATAAAACTTGAAAAATCAAGAAAGAACAATAATACAAACACGCACACTCACTCTTTCTTTCACTCTTTCTCTATAACTCCCTCATCTCTGAATTTCTGTCTCTTTCTTTCTTTCTTTCTTTCTTTCTTTCTTTCTTTCAAACTCTTTCATCAAAATGAGATCACCTGGATCGGTCCCGTTTCCAGATCCGCTCACTCAGGTGTCATAGGGACATCGATAAATCATCATCAAAATGTCTGGAAGTTAGCTCATCAGGATTCTTCATTTTCATTAATCTCTCCCTTTCCATTCCATTCCTCTCTCTCTCTCCTCTCCTCCTCTCTCTTTCTCTCTTTCTCCTCCTCTCATGCCTGATATGGTTTGTTACCTCATGGCGGAGTGGACTTGTTCACTTAGACAATGAACAGTGACTGAAAGAACGATCATTAGCGTCCATACGAAACAAGTCGGCGATCCCTCAAGAAGAACATTATCAAGAGATTCTTCGCGTATTGATAGCAATAATATAAAGGAATTTCTTTTAAGGGTTTTGTTTCTTTCTACTCATATATATATATATATATATATATATATATATATATATATATATATATATATATATATATATATATATATATATATATATATATACTGCTATATATATATATATATACTGCTATATATATGTCTCTATATATTAAAATGCTACATTAGTACATGCATTTATCTATAAAACTACAAATGCTTACACTAAAACAAATGACATTTTTGTAATCAGTTGAGAGGAATTTTTAAAGGGA
>JABUQX010108021.1:7500-10000 GCA_015478945.1 Trachelipus rathkii
ATATTATATAATATATATTTATATATATATATATATATATATATATATTATATATTAATATATATATATTTATATATATATATAATATATAATATATATATTATATATATATAATATATATATATATATATATATATATATATTATATATTATATATAATATATAATATATACTATATATATATATGTATATATATATATATTATATATATATATATATTTATATATATTATATATATATATATATATATATAATTCTTTGAAACTTTGGTCATAGACAATAAATCTGTAATAGAATTTTATATATATATAATATATATAATATAATATATATATATTATATACTATATATATATATATATATAATATATATATATTATATATATATATATATATATATATATATATATATATATATATATATATATATATATATATTATTTTCTCGATCACAACAAATATGAATAAATAACACGTAAAAATTTTAAAAAAAGTTTCCCACCTCAAAGGCATTGTCCAATTCTAGAAAGGGAACTATACTAGGTATATGCTGCCTTAGATTCCTGACATGGGATCGAACCCAACCCCTTTGTTTTTGCTACTCTATCGCTCTACCGATGTTGTTTCTATTTTAAGTATGCCTGTTTTTTATGCCATTGAAATGTAAGTAAGTCTATTTGGTATGTGTTAATTTATGTGTTAATAACGTGTTAAAAAATTTAGTCTAAAATATGTTATTTTATGTATGTTATGCTATTGAAATGGAAGAAACTCTATGTGGTATGTGTTAATTTATGTATTAATAACATGTTAAAAAAATTAGTCCAAAATATGTTATGCTGTTATGCCATGTATGTTATGCTATTGAAATGAAAGTAACTCTAAGTGGCATGTGTTAATTTATGTGTTAATAACATGTAAAAAGTTTTAGTGTCTAAAATATGATATGCTATTGAAATGGAAGTAATTCTATCTAGTATGGGTTAATTTATATGTTATTAACATGTATAAAAATTTAGTCTAAAATATGTTATGTTATGTTATGTTATGCTATGTATGTTATGCTATTGAAATGAAGGTTAATCTATGTCGTATGTGTTAATTTATATGCTAATAACATGTAAAATGTTTTTGAGTCTAAAATGTGTCATGCTATTGAAATGGAAGTAACTCTATGTGGTATGTGTTAATTTATGTGTCAATAACATGTAAAAAGTTTGTGTCTAAAATATGTTATGCTTTTGAAATGGAAGTAACCCTATGTGGTATGTGTTAATTTATGTTAATAACGTAAAAGGTTTGTGTCTAAAATATGTTATGCTATTGAAATGGAAGTAACTCTATGCGGTATATGTTAATTTATGTGTTATCAACGTAAAAATTTTTAGTCTAAAATATTTAATTTGAATTTTATTATTTATTATAATAAAGTTTTAACATTAGTTCTCGTCAATAGTGAAAATATTCAGAATTTCCATTTTATTTACAAGAAAATATATGCTTTATTATTTAAAACGATGTTCATGAATTATATTAACACGTGACTTAAATTACAATACACCACGTGACCATCCATCAAAATAAATAAAAAATGAAGTATAAGAATGATTAATCGCAGCGATGACAAACAATAATGAATGATATGGTTATCTTAATCTATAATTCACACACATACACACACCTACACGTACACAAAAACACATAGACACAGACACAGAGACAGACACAGATACATACTATATATATATATATATATATATATATATATATATATATATATATATATATATATATATATATATATAATATATATATATATATATATAAACTGTATATGTATTTACGTATAATATATATATATATGTATATATATATATATATATATATATATATATATATATATATATAATATATATATATATTATATATATATATATATATATATATATATATATATATATAAAAAATATATATATTTATTATATATATATATATATATATATATATATATATATATATATATATATATATATATATATATATATATATAAATATATAAATATTATATATATATATATATATATATATATAAGAGGGCTTAGAATTTAATAAAATATATGGCATGTTTTGGTTTAGACGTTTCACTTTTTTTTTATTTTTATCCTTCCATTTCCGACCTTGTGGATTAAGTTTTAATTATAAGAAATTAATTAGGGAAAGGACTTGAGGCGGCATGCAATAACGTCTTTGTTGCCAAAAAAAGGAAAGGAAAGAAAGAAGGAAAAAAAGAAAAATTTTTACGTGTGCAATCGCTAATAAGAACAGCTGTCTTGAAACAAGAACTTATTGCTTTCTTTCTTTTACTCATCAGGATACGTTTAACAACGAGCGTACGTACATGTGTACATTTCTATTTATATGTGTGTACGTGTCTGCGGTTTTGGTTTTTTTTGGTTTACATGGACCGGTGCAAAAAAATTTTTTTTTTTTTGGAAATATCA
>JABUQX010108021.1:25000-29543 GCA_015478945.1 Trachelipus rathkii
GGGAGATTTGATTATTGATCAGGAAAAAAAAAAAAACGTATTTTAATAATTGAATTGACCTAACGTAACGTAACCTAACGTAACGTAAGTGTAACCTAACCTAACCTAACCTAACCCACAATAACCCTAACCTAACTCTAACCTAAGGCTTATATTGCATTTTCAATTGATTTGAAAAACGCCTCCTAATTTAGACTTGTGCCTATATATATATATATATATATATATATATATATATTATAATAATATATGTAATAACTTAATATATGTATGTATGCTCATGTATGCTCAATAATAATATGCTCAACAGCCAACCATGCTCAATATGTAATAATAATCCTCTCTCATATCATAGATTCTGTTATGTTATACCTAAAATCGAGGATTTATTCTCAGTTTTTAAATAAAATTAATTGCAAGAAAGTTTGAAAAAAAATGTATTTATTAATTTTTAAGTATACATTTCTTTTAAAAGGATTGCTAAATATAAGATATGCCTCAAAATTTCCTATTTATAAACACCATCTATTTTCATGAAACATCTTAGGAAATATTTAAAATGAATCTGGAAGAAAAACGTAAAAAAAGCTCTAAGTTCGTAAAAATGACCCTGGAATAAGTTATGCTTCAAAGTTTATATTTATAACATATTTAATATCAGACACTATATATATATATATATATATATATATATATATATATATATATATATATATATATATATATATATATATATATATATATATATACTATATATATATAAATGATCGTGTGCCATGCACTTATTTTGTCATCCATTCCCTCCATCCACTCCACTCTTTCCATTCTTTCTCTCTCTCTCTCTCTCTCTTTCCTGCCTCTTTCTCTCTCTCTCTCTCTCTTTCTATATATATATATATATATATATATATATATATATATATATATATATATATATATCTCATATATATATTTATAATTTTAATATATATCATATATGTATATGTATATAAATGTATGTATATGTATATATATATATATATGTATATATATATGTTAAATATATGTATGTGTGTGTGTGTGTGTAATAATAATAATATGTAATAATAATAATGTGTGTAATATGTGTGTGTAATATGAATATGTATGTAATATGTGTGTGTGTGTGTGTGTGTGTGTGTAATGTGTGTGTGTGTATGTGTGTGTGTGTGTATGTGTATGTGTGTGTGTGTAATAATATATATGCTATATATATATATATATATATATATATATATATATATATATATATATATATATATAAAATATATGTATATGTATATATGTAATAATATATATATATATATATATATATATATATATATATATATATATATATATATATATATATATATATATATAATAACAATAATAATATATATATATATATATGTATGTATATAATATATATATATATATATATATATAATATATATATATATATATATATATTAATATATATATATATTTATATATATACTATATCTATATTTTTTTCTTTTTATATAATTTTTTAGGGATATCTATATCTCCAAAATAAATAGGCATATAAAACACAAAAATATGACACACATTTAATTAAGATTAAGTTAAGGAATATTGAACTGTTTGAGACAGGTTTCTTGTAAGTCAAGAAACAATAGAAGCTATTGTTTATTCCTCTGTTAACCCTAACATTAAATCATAAAATATATAAGCAATCTGTCCTTGATAATTGCGTTCAAAACACATTAGCATTATATATATATATATATATATATATATATATATATATATATATATATATATATGTATATGTGTATGTATGTAGCCAGCCAGCCAGCAATAACAACTCGCTCATGCTCAGCAACTCAACAATATGTATGTGTATGTATGTGTATGTAGTTATCCTTCCTGTTAGGGTTCCATCCATTATTCCTTATTCCTCTCTCTCTCTCTCTCTCTCTCTCTCTTTCCTCTCTCTCTTCTCTCCTCCTCTTCTCTCTCTCTCTCTCTCCTCCTCTCCTCTCCTATTTATATATACATATATATATATAATTAAATTATTTTTATTAAAATTTATTTTCTTTTATATTTTTTCCTTTTTTATCAGGAAGTCAAAAGCAGAAATCGAGTTTAAAAATTCTGTTTTAATCAAAGAATGTTTTGTTCTGTTGTTTTTTTTATTTAAAATTTATTTTATAATTAATTTATATATTAAATCTGTGTATAAATTAGCGTAATATTAATTTTCCTAATATATTTTTAATTTTAGCAAAACTAAATTTTTTAAGATAAAAAAAAATAACAAATTTAATTTTAAATTTTTAAGGAAAAAATAGAATTAAATTTAATTTTGGGTACGTTGCAACTTTTTGTTTAATATCTATTTATTTATTTTTTAACTTTAACTATTAATTTCGTTATTTTAAATTTTAACTTTTTTAATAGATTAAGATTTAATGGTTTTACTTTTCTTTCACAAAATTGTTCATCAACTTCTTAACTTTTTAACTTAACTTTTAGCACCAGCTTTTTTTTAACTTTTTTTAACTTTATGAACCCAAAATGTTTTCCGTTTAAGAGGTTTAAAATATTTTACCATTTAACCTTTAAAACCGAGATAATGTTTCTGCTTCTTATGGGTTCACTATGTTATACTATCATTTAAGGTAGAACGAATTATTATATGTTACATTTAACAATATTTTCACTCATTTTCAGGTTTAATCTTTGAAAATCTCTTTTAGTTTTCAGAATTACAATATTACATGCGTTTTAAAATATTTTTAACCCTAATGATTTTACTTTTCAGAAACTTTCACGTCAATTTACACCACATTTTAAACCTTTAAAACGAATACCTGTAGGGATCCCGGCGCGGTGCAAATAATTTTACGCCGCAATGTTTAACGTTTTCCACATTATAATATTTTTACTTTCTAAAGTTTCGCAATGTACCGCCATTTTCTAACATCATAACTTCTTTTTTAAATTTACAGTAAAATGGCCGATATAAAGTGATGGAGATAAAGAGGTCAGCGAGCGATGGTGTGCTCGTTCGATTAGTGATAAAAGCACCGAAATCGGCGTTTCAATCCCCGTATAATTGTTCCACGTCAGGGGAACGCCTTCAAAGGATCAAGATATGGCACAAGTTTTCCCTACGTCCAAGAAAAGTAAAATTATCCGGAAGTGAAAATACTTAAGAAAAATTTAAAGTGCTGTAGGCAGGGAGAAACGCTAGAGACTTTAATTCCGCACATACATAATATAAAATATATATATATGTATATATATGTATATGTATGTATGTATATATGTATATATGTGTATATAACAGGTAACAACATATATATATATATATATATATATATCTCTATGCATCCTTTCAGCCAACAAATCTCACTTAGTAACCCTTTGCAATTTGCATTCATCATATATATATATATATATATATATATATATATATATATATATATATATATATATATATATATATATATATATATATATATATATATATATATATATATATATATATATATATATATATATATATATATATTAAAAGTTATGTCTTTTTCTTCCCATTGAGAAACAATCCCTTTGCTGCTCGTTTTGGCTTGAAGTCGTCCGGGGGCGTCGTGTTTATTCTGATTGTTGCCGTTGGCGTTGTGTTTATGTATGGGAAAGAGGAAGCCGCTAGACAGAAAGGTATTGTTTTCTAAACAATATTAAAACGATAGGTTAATAGGGCATTATGACAGGCGATGGAAATTTATAATAGGGTTTCCTTTTATTAATCTTAAAAACATTCCCTATTCTGGAATATAATACTTTGTTGGATTTAATTAATTTATATATATATATATATATATATATATATATATATATATATATATATATATATATATATATCTCTCTCTCTATATATATATATATATATATATATATATTTCCCTAAATAACAGAAATGAAATAAATTTTTATAGTTTCCTTATCTTTGCTCAAAATGTTTGTTTAATCATTTTTTTAATCGTCATTGTCAATTTTCCTACTATTTACACCTTAACAAGTGTTTTAAGTTAACAATGAAATTAATAGTAATGAAAAAAAAATAATTAATAAAAATTAACAATACTAAAAAATAATAATAATTTATTTTGCAATTCAAAATTTTGAGTCACAAGGATTAATTATAATATCAAAGAAAATAAATTCTGTCCCTCAGTTTGTATCTTTAGTGTCTTTGTATCTTTGTATCTTTGTATCTTTGTATCTTTGTATCTTTGTATCTTTGTATCTTTGTATCTTCGTATTTTCGTATTTCTGTGCCTCTTCAACGAAAATTTTTTTAACTCAAAATACATTTGTTTTTTTGAAAATATGGGAGCTTGAACTAAAGAACAGAGTATTTCTATGATTATTGTTTACGAGAAAATGGTGCAATATTTGTTTAATTTTTGAAAAATAATAATAATTTCCTTATTTGGAAATAAAGCGCGCGCGAAAGAAATAATTTTTCTTGCATATTTTAACGATG
>JABUQX010108022.1:5000-7500 GCA_015478945.1 Trachelipus rathkii
AGGGAGTAGAGGGAATTTTACACAAAAGCTTGATGATTTATGCAGCTCTACACTGAAAAGTGGGATCACTGTAATAGCTGGTGACTTTAATATCGACGTGTCTAGTAATAATACCAATTCCAGTGGAAAAAAGTTGCTTATTGACACAATGACGTCTAACGGTTACCTTAACTATATTACAGGAATTACACGGCCAAATGAACTCAATAACTCCACTATCATTGACCATATGTGGTCAAATAATCGTGGCTCAACAAAATCCTTTAGACTAAACACCGACCTCTCGGACCACTACCCTTGCATCCTTACATTTGAATCTTCGACTGTTCCCCTAGTGCAAAAGAAAGTAAAATATAGGCTAATATCAGAAGACCGTAAACAAACATTTCTACGCCAAATAAAATATACAGACTTCTCTTTTGTCCATGACGTTAATCTTTCACTAGATGAAAAATACAAAAAATTTAGCTCCATTATATATGACACGTATGATAAAAACTTCCCCATAAAACACAAGACAATCTCAGAAAAGAGAACAATGAATAAGTGGTTGACAAGAGCATTATTAACTTCAATTAAACAAAAGCACACTCTACATAAAAGTGCTAAAATGGGTACCATACCGATGCATGTTTACACAGAATACGCCTCAACACTAAAAAAAATTAATAAGGAAATCCAAAGCTAGTTTCTTTGCTGATAAATTCAACCAGACTCAATCCAATCCACGATCGCAATGGGGCATTATTAACGACATTTTAAACCGTCACAATACACAGAAAACAAAAATTGATGAATTAAAAATAGGTGATGAAATAGTTACAAACAAGCAACGAATAGTCAATGAATTGAACTCCTACTTTACTACCGTAGGGGCAGCCTTAGCAGCCGAAGTTCCAGAAACAGAGAGGAATTTTGCCGACTATTTAAGACCGCACGAAGGGCAGAACTTCGCATTTGAAAGAATATCAACATCTGACGTTGAGTGTGTTATAAGTGGGCTCATGAATAAAAGCTGCGACCTTCAGAGTGTCCCGAACTGGATATACAAACACTGTAAAAAAGAAATTTCACCAGTATTAGCCGCTCTTTTTAACAACTCAATTGAATTACATTACTATCCAACTGAATTAAAAATCGCAAAAGTTACCCCTGTTCCCAAGAGCTCTCTGACACCTCCCTTCCGAAAAACTCTCGTCCGATTTCAATCCTACATACAACTGGTAAAATCTTTGAAAAATTAGTCCATGCACAACTTACTAATTATTTGCATGAAAATGGGCTTTTATCACAAAATCAGTTTGGTTTCACCAAAAACCGCAACACAGAGGATGCTCTGGTATTCCTTACTGAAAAACTATACAAAGCACTAAATGAAAAACAAACATGTGTACTCTTACTTCTAGATTTCTCGAAAGCATTCGATGTAGTTCCACACAACCTACTCTTAAGCAAATTAGAGAGACTTGGTATCACTAATGGTCCACTACAATGGTTTCAGTCTTACTTATCTGACCGAACACAATACGTTCATTTAGGAGACACATCATCCTCACTTGCCTCAATTTCCCACGGTGTCCCTCAGGGCTCTATACTTGGGCCGCTATTCTTTAATATATATACTAATGACTTTCAAAATTGTCACAGTTCAATACACTCTCAATATGCTGACGACACTGCAATCTTAATATCAGACCGTAATATAAACACACTTAACGAAAAAGTAAATAATGAATTAAAAAACATTATAACATGGGTAGAGGCAAACAGACTCTCCCTAAATCTACAAAAAACAAATTACTTAGTAATAACAAATCAAAAGAACCCTGTTCAACTAAATGTAAGAGCAAAAAATATAACTATAAATCGGCTATCGTCTGCCAAGTTACTAGGTGTTATCCTTGATGACAAGCTTTCTTTCAAAGAACACATAAATAGTCTCATTAGCAAATTGTCTTATGCTAACTATGCATTCCTTAAGATAAGGAATTTTGTTCCAAAATATATTTAAAAAAACCTTTACTATAGTCTTGTTTATCCTCACCTACTCTACTGTCTTTCAGTTTGGGGTTGTGCAAGTGAATACCTGCTACAACCTCTAATCGTTATGCAAAAGAAAATAATTCGTGTAATATCAGGGCCCCGAAACTACCGTGAACACACAACCCCACTATTCAAAAATTTGTCTATACTAAAACTTAATGATATTTATACCCTAACAGTAAGTAGTCACATCTTTAAATTCACAAATGGAACTGCAAATGATCTTTTGACTAACATATTTGTACAAAACCAAACTTTAAGAACAAACAATCTCCGTAGCACAAATTCCCATACCTTAGACAAAGCAAAATTCACCCTAACGAAATCGCGGAGGGCCATCTCATATAAGGGCATAGAATTGTGGAATAATCTCCCTAAAAATGTACAGGAGTCAATCACCATTGGGTCGTTTCGTAGAAATATCAGAAGCTTCTTATTATCTAAATACTAACGAGGA
>JABUQX010108022.1:20000-21101 GCA_015478945.1 Trachelipus rathkii
ACATTTGGGGGGGCTTCGGCTCCACCATTTTATTGGACAGAGTTGAAATCTAGTCCTAAAAGACTAATATAACTGTCCCTTTCTTTCTATAACTCTCTTGACTCCTATCCGCTGCGACGTGACGTTGCGCACTATCTCTTTTCGAATAGTCCTACAACAGAATATGCTCAGGGAGTAGGCCGCTCGCATTCCACCACAATTGAGTTGCCCTCGCTAGTAAAAGGGTGTCTTGCTCTCGAATGAATTTTGCCGTGAGCTTTCTCTGTCAGGAATGCTAATGCCATGCCTTCGGAGAGGTCGTGATCGCCGTAAGCCCGGCCTTCTATCTTTCTGCGAAAATGTATGAATCGTATGGGTACAGGAATGATCAGAGGAATAAATAATTGGAGGGAAGAGGTGAGAGGTGATGATTGTATTTAAGGGCAATTTGATTTGCTGCGCTGTAACTGAACAAAGATGAAAGGAAACGGTGAAAATTGAGTGGTCTGGTGTGAAAATCGTGTATGTGCTGGGTGTGGAAAGGATCAGAGGGCGGGAAGAGGAGTTGCCAATTTCTGATGAGTAACTTGTGGTAGAGAGAATTTTGTTTGTGTGAGTACTGGAATTCTAATGGTTAAATTCAAGTTTTAAAAAGTCAAAGTATGTGTGGTTGCGACATATGGTCCATGTGAGGGTAATGTTGAAGAAGAGTGAGATTTTCCTGGGATAGATTCTTAATGATTTTTGGATGGGGTGAGTAGAAACTTCAGATTGATTGTGTTGGTTGGAAAGGTGATCAAAAAAGGGATGGTATAACAGGTGGCTTTGGGGTGTCGGAGAAAATGAGAATGGTAGGAAGGTGATTGATTTCTGTGATGAGAGAGGTATGTGTGTAAGTAATACTTTCTTTAAACACAAGAGTATTCATAAGTATTCTAGAGTTGGTGTAGGATAGAAATGGTATCGAAGTGAAAATTATAATTGATTTTGGTGTTGGTGAAAAAGGAGATGTTGAAGTATGTGTTGGACGTTAAATCAATCAGTGAGGTGGTTAGGAATGGGATTATCGATCCGTTATGTTGTTTTATGTAAAATTAAGTTAGTGTTGGCTTGGATGGAGAG
>JABUQX010108025.1:2500-10000 GCA_015478945.1 Trachelipus rathkii
CTTGTTTTCTTCAGCGGTTGCAATATCTGATGCACTAGGATAAAAGTTCTTATTTTTGTACAACAAATTTATTTAATTTCTGAATCAATTTTGCTGCAGACTCGATCAATCTAAATTTTTCTCCCATCAGGGTCCATCAAATCTTTATTTTTTTTTTATTTTTTTTTTTTTTATTTTTTTTTTTTTTTTTTGTGATAGTACAAGAATTGTGTTTGATACAGTGTTTTTTCCAATGTTTTATGCCTGTGGCTATTTCCCATTGTACTTGTATATAATAATTGTTGTCACCAAACATTGCCAATTGTTTTCTTCAATGTCTTAGAGATAGTAAGGCTAGTTTAACTCTGGTAAAAACTACGTTTTTTCCACTAAGTCGCCTTGACAGATATTTGGCTCATTTGAAGTTTTCTTGTAACCACTCACAGTGTTTTTACAAAGTATCAAAACTATGCAGTGTCAACCGAGAGCTGCCTACTGATGGGGCAATCCTTCACTGTCTTCATGAGTATATACTACCACAGGAAATTGTTTTGAATGCTCCTAAATTGACACTGCACAAGTTTTGGTGATATCGAGCATACTGCAGCAGAGATTAGTGTAAATCTATAGAACTGCAGCATCCTCGCTGTGTATATTTGCTGCCATAAAAATCACTTTCTTAGTACTACCAAACTTTCAAAATTGTGCTCGCGAAGCTGGAAAGTACGCTCACAGGAATGACCTGCCATTTTATATTACGCGCCTTCATTCGTCAGCCGTATTCCACGCTTGCAAACCAACGTGTTGTCCTTGAAATTTAAACGATCGCAAATGTTTGGCATGTTTTATCTTGAGTTGGTTCATAGCACCATTCATATAGTAAGATGTTTTCAGTTATATTATCTACTTCTTAAATTTGATAGGATTGATGCATACACGTCGACTATTACTGTATGCTATTCATTAACAGCACCAGTGGAATGTGGGAATTTCAAAAATGCTTCAATAGAAATTTTACACATCTCTGTTTGCTCTATTCGTTGATAATTTTCCGTAAGACCTTTTGGCTAATTAAATGCGGCATATGGGAGTATCGTAACAAAGCAGATTGGATACAACAAACAAGCAGCTTTTTCTTCTTCCAAACTCACGCCTGAGAATTTGTATTTACGCATCCTTTGCTACCAACCTGAAACATATAATTAAAAAATATACAAAATTAGTCCTCGCAGCATCAGGTAAAGGTGTAATGTTATGTAGCATAATTTAAGCATTTAATGTGTTAATAAAGGGTCATGTCCTGATAATGATTTTCTATCATTTATTTCTGCTACTGCATTTTGATTATTCATTTCACACTTTTAAAAACGTAATATGTTCTTTATTCAGTATGAATATTTTCCTCAAACTTGATACGACATTTGTATTTTTTTATTATTTATTTAAAATTTTCATGTTTTTTCAAGATGGCGACCAAAAAAACGCATTTTGCGTGACAGTGCAGTATGCGAATGTTATAATATATTTCTATATATTAGTATTATCTATATATATTATATATATATTATATATATATACTTATTATTATATCTATATATATATACTATATATATATATATATATATATACCTATATATATTTTATAAGTATAAAGTTAGTTAAGTATAACAGTATTACATACCATTTACAACAGGAATCATTTTTGTTGCAATTAGTTTCACCTCTAACAAATTGGGGAAAAATAACTTATATATTATAATATATATTAATAAAATTATATTAAAATATATATATATAATAAATTATAATATATAATATATACTTATATTTATATATTATATATATGCGTTATTATATATATATATTACATAATATAATATGATATATATAAGATATATATATATAAAATATATAAAATTATAATATTATATATAATATATATATAATAGATATTATATAATATAATATATAGTACCATATCGTGGTACGTTATATATTTATTAAGGAGTATATGATATATAGTATCTATAATATAGTTACGTATATTGACGGAAGTCATATAAGGTTAACGACGCAATCTAGAATTATAATTAACTTTCCGCTTTACGCAAAGTGGGAAAAATTTAAGCATGGAGAGAATGTGGAGCATTTGCTGCGATCTCAGGAGAGATAAGATAAGGAGCAATTTCGAGGTGATCAATAGTTCGATGTAGCTTTTTTTATATATATATATATAGATAGCATTCTCTTTTTTTTGCTTTTAGCAGTCAGAAAGATGTCAACGCACTCTTCAAACCATGTGTGACTCAAAAATTCTAGACAGAATCTGTTAACGTATTTTGATTATAAATAGCTTTGTCTTCACCGAATTTCAAAATTGTTGATATGACGTTCTTTCATAAAATTTATTGAAGACTAACGGGTGAGATGAGCAGGAGGCTCAAAAGAACTGCCCCAAAGTTTTAAGACCGCTGATCCAGACCCCGGAGAATGTCATCTTAATCTTCCGGCTCCTTCAGGGCTAAACAATAATTACCACAACTACCGCGTTCAGATTAGACCCCAACCCTAAGGGTACAATGGACGTTTCCTACAGATAGTTTCACATCAATAATATGTTTTGCTTGGAAAACCCAAAACAAAACCTTGACGTTCAAACATTCACATTTTAATTAATTAAGAACAATAAGCTCTGAAAATTGCTTGGGCATTGAAAAGTATTGCTTAACCACATTATAATTTAATCTTCAAATCACGAATTTAATTATTTATAAATTTTGTTATATTTATTCTTTGAATTGAGAATAAAAATAGATGTAAAAAATTTTGTTCAGATTTAAGAAAAGCTTTTTCAATATTTTACATTATTGAAAAATAATCAAAGAATTATTCAAGAATGGTTGTTAGTCGAGAGTTTGCAGTAAAAACAACTACTAAAGAAAATTTTTTTGATTTACGCAGTTCAAAATTTTTAATATTTTACGAGAATTTTAAATTAATTATTTCATATTGCAATTCTGAGATGGAGAATTTAATAAATGTTTTCAACTTCATCTTCTTTTTGCATCGCTTAAAAATAATAAAAAGATTATGAAAACTTGTAATATCGGAGAATGCTTTGGATTTCTTCCGATACAGTTAGAATCGTGAACGAAGAATTACTTTCCTGTAGCTTGGAGCGATTTCCTCACGAGGTGCGACAGGCCTAGGCAACCGCGGCTCTTCATAATATTGGACTTTGAACTAACTCAAAGACTAGGCCTCTGGGTATTAGATGTACTGACAAGAACTCATCTCGGTTATGTAGCGAAGCAAAGGGGGGAAGTGCGATTAGGAGTCGGTGAGAGTGAGAGGTTTCACTGACGCTAGAGGGTGAACACCCTTATTTTGGGCAGTTATATATTTATCATTATAATCTCAAAGAACGAGCCTTTAGTGGGCGGAATGTAATTGATACAAGCTCACAATTCTTCTGGTGTCCGAAGTGAAACAGAGGGGATAATGAGGAGTTATAGGTACAGAGATGATAATCAGAATCTCGTTTCAACTGAGAGGGTGATGCAATCCTTCCTAGTCAGATGAGAAGGTTGTATAATATATAATAGTATATATATATAATATAATATATTAATATAATATATATATATATATATATATATATATATATATATATATATTATATATTATATATATATATATTATATATATATTATATATTTAATATGTATAAATTATATATATTATATTTTTATTATATATATATAATATAATATATATATATAATATATTATATATATATTTATAAATATATATTATATAATAATATATAATATATATATATTAATATATATAATATATTATATATATATATATTATATAATTTATATATATATATATATATTATATTAATATATATATATATATATATATAATTATATTATATATATATATATATATATATATATATATATATATATATATATATATATATATATATATATATATATATATATATATATATATATATATTATAATATTTCAATTTAATATAGAAAATTTTATCTGTTAATTAAGCACGACACGACTTTTCCGACAACAACATCAAATACAAAAAAAAGAAAAACAATTTACACAAATGTAGATAAAATTTTCAATAATTCAAGAAAAAACCACAATTCTATAAAGTAATATGCATGACTCATAAGAACAGATGATGAAGTAAAAGCCAACCCTATTCTCTATGCAAAATGCAAGTTAAGCAATTTTCGACCATCAATTCTTTTTCGGCAGTCAGTGATCACACAGCAAGTACTGCACATTCATTTTAAATTGCTTTATAAAACTCTTGTCATTTAAGTACCCCTGCAAATCGTCTTGCTAAATCCTGTTTTAGATTATAAAGAATATTTCTTAGTCGAACAAGATCATTAAAAAATTACAACAATTAATAGCTTTTAAAAAATAGTAAAATCAAAAGTTTGTTTAAATGAAAAAAATACTAAATAAAATCTTTTAAGTTTTTTTTAGTTCATACACACAGAGGTAAATTAATCAAATATAGGAACGTTTTTTTATACGCTAAATCGTTGCATTAACGAAAATGCAACAAAAGAATATGAAAAAATTATAATTTTCACGTGCTTATATTTTATTTTTCTTAAAGTTATGCAAGAAAAACTAATAAAAATGAATGAATTTGTTTTTGTCATAGAAAACGTTTATAATAATTATTGACTCAGATTTTTTTTTTTTTCTTTATAGCTGGAGAATGGATTGAACGCCTACTTTGCAAATGAACATAGCTAAAGAGTCATGGTATAGCTATATAAGTTTCGGACATAAAAAAAAATGAATTCTTGTAAATATCTAAAAAACCTACAACACAAAAAGAAAGAAATTTTCACCTGAAAAAAATCAAAATTTTTGCCCCACAAATTGCAAATCTTAGATATTGAATATTATTAAAAGTTAAATTTATTAAATAAACCATTCAAAAAATATTTAAAATGAATAAATTACACTCCATAATTAACTGTGAGTTATGATCGAGAATTTTTTTTTTCCATTTAAAGCAGTAAAAACTGTATTCTATTGGCTAAACATCTCTCAAATTTAATGTGGTAAACTGTTTATTACTTCCTTGAAGTATTTTTCACTAATATTGCTTCAGCATAAAATATTATCAAAGATATATATATATATAGTATATATATATATATATATTATTATATATATATCACTTCGATTTACATTTTTATATTATATATATATATATATATATATATATATCTATATATATGTTCATATAGGTGATATATATATATATATATAATATATATATATATATATATATATAGTAGTAGTCAAGACCTTATACAAAAAATGAAGTTCTGAAGGCGTTGTTGTAACTATAGTCATAAATCTGGCAAGATGAAGAATCGGATAATCGCGGCCTAAACTTTTGCTCCGGTCGGATATCCGGCTAGCAGGAGCAGTTTCCTTGTCCTATTTTCCCAACTTTAAAATTTACCAGATAACAAGTTTTATATATGACGTACTTTTTTTCAGCTCTAAATACATTTAAGCATACTTTACTCATTACTTTTTTTTTGCAACTACAAAATTAATTTCTTAAATTTTAAAAAATCTTTAAGAAACATCGTATCTTTGAGATCTTGCAAGAAAATTACTTATGGCTCCTCTCCATCTAGTGTCTTCAGTGAGAGTATGTTTAACCAAGCTGGCAAATATATACAGGCTCAAAAAGTGAAACGTTGTATTTTTAAACAGATAAACAACTGCTTCTATTTTTGCATCACAATTTAAGGAATTCTTAAAATTTTGAAATTTATAAATTTACTCAATATTAATATTCATTCCTAATTTTCAGAAAATTAATAAATCAACGAATGTTTCAAAGCGATGTTTTATTTGAATATTTTTTTTTATTCAATTAAATAGTTAAAATCGAAATTTTTATAAACTTATTTCTCTTTGAACAATGATTCCCAACTTAATAATAATATATTCACTATATACTCCATTTATTCTTATTTTTATGAAATTTTCTGTGTAGATAATAATTTGAAAGTACAAAAGTTTAATTTTTAAATGTATTAGTTTTATACCTCCTTTAAACAATGTATTAAAATAAAGAAAAACCTTTCCAATATCTTTTTATTTTTAAGTTTTCTTTGTAGAATTTTTTACTCTAAAGCCAGAATTTGTTCAGAGGTTTTTTTTTTTTTTGTTTTTTTTTAGTTTTTTAGTTTTTTTTTGAGCTCTTTTTTAATTCGAGTTTTTTACATGAAATTTTCACAGTAGATATAATTTAATGAGATTATATACTTTTATTTATTTTTTCTACATACAATCATTTTATTTTCTGTATCTGTCCATGTCCCAATTTGAAAGGCAAGTTATGACCTTGCCCAGAGGTCAATTACTTTGTAATTATAGAAAATGATCTAACTAAAAGATATTTAACTCAATCGAATTCGATTTCGTGAAAGTTTCATAAAAAAATTGGGCGAATTAATAAATAAAATAGGAGATTTTACAATTTTTACAATTTTCATCCCTCTTCCAGATAATAATAAAAAATCTACACTGATATATATTTTTTTTATTTTTGGAAATGTCTTAGGTATAGCTAATTAGGCATAAACCCGAAACTATAAATCTGAAGAATTTTTTTTAGATGAGTCAATTAAAATCGGCAATTTGGTTTTGGGAACCAGGTTTCATATGGTTGGGTATACAAGAAAAATGCCTGTATCAAAGTTTTCGTAACTCGACCCAAATTATATCTCTCTGAAAATTTCATAAAAACCGGATTAAGATTTTAAAAATAACTATCTAGTAAATTTAAAATTTTATTATTTATATTATTTTTAATTTAACATTGTCCTTAATGATAATCACATTTTTTTAATGTATTTTGTATACTTATACTTTGTAAATTACATCATGTTTAAGAAAAACTCTTAAAGAATTTTCAACTTTTCAAAACCTCTCTAGAAAGTTGAACCAGGAACCTTCAGGAGGGATCGATCTCTGGCCTTCACCGGGTGAAACTAGATAATAATCCTCTATCATAGAATAATTAGGGTCCAATTTTTTTTCCGTTATATCTTCTTTTTTTTTCTTCTCAATTTACTATCTTTTTATTGCTTCTGGGGTTTCAATAAATTTTTCCCAACTTTTCTTGTCCTCCAATTTCAGTTCACTTTCGTGGCCTTCAATTTCTATAAATTTCCTCGCTTCATTTTGAGATTTCTCTTCTTCACTATTTGTTCAGCTTCTTTTTGTCACTGTTCTCTTAGTTTTATCTTTTTTTTCCTCCTCAAGAATGAATAGATACTCTTATTAAAGTCTTTGAAATTTAAATGACAGCAAACTTCTCAGATTTCACACATCATTCGCCTTTAATTCTCAAATCATTCTTTAATTCCCTCCATCACTTTCCTCCCTTTCTCTTCACCCTCTCTCCTGTTTCACCGATACTTAAAGTGGTCCTTC
>JABUQX010108025.1:12500-16065 GCA_015478945.1 Trachelipus rathkii
ATGTTGAGAGAAAACTAGACATAAGTAAGCAAAGTGAAGGAGGAAACCCAAGGAAGGGAGCTTGGAGGCAGTGACGCGTGCCATACCCGGTCAATGCTTTGGATATGTAAGCGCCACACGCAAGTCTCTCTCGTAGTTCCTAAGGGCGGAAAACGAATAAATCAGTAAAGATAAGGAAAGTATATCGCCAGTTAGACTTGAAGCGCCGAAGCCATACTGGCGATCGGAAGAAGAATAGAATTCCAGATGATCTAAGAAATGGAGAGTTGAGAAGGTGTTTCAAAGATCTTCGATAGAACACAAAGTGAAGAGCTTATTAGGGCGATAGTTAGAAGGATAAGGGCGGCCTACTTTTTTCGGAATAGCCGGCTGGACATGTGCGTGCTTCCAACACTGAGGGAAAGTGGTTAGTATTAAGACATAGAGAAATGAGTTGAACGAGAGGCGGGCTCACGCACGGAAGCACACATCCTCAAAACTCGGGAGGAATGCCATTCCGGGCCAGCCCGCCTTCCTAAGTTCGTTAGATTTCAGTAGGAGCCCATGCGCCGATCGAATGTAATCACAGGCAAAGGCATAGGACTAGGACAGGAGAAAGGGAGGGGATGAGGAATGCCAGAATCGTCCAGGGCTGAGTTAGAGGAAAATAGGAGGCCGAAGAGATTGGCCTTGTTAGTTGGAGAGTTAGCAACAGAACCATCAGAGCGAAAAGGAGGAGGAAAGACAGATTTTACAGAAAGTTGTTTAGAGATGTTTTTGGCAAGAGGGCCAGAAAGATTTGTCAGTAGGCAGAACCAAGGAATATATATATATATATATATATATATAGTATATATATATATATTTTATATATATATAATATATTATATATATATTATATATATATATATATATATATATTATATATATATAATATATTATATAATTTCCCTATTTGAAACAATCTAATTTTTATAATTTTGAAAAGAAAATTATTCTTTATTTTTAATATGATCTTTTTTGCTGATTATTCGTAAAGTATAAGAAATAGAGAAACCAAGCAAAGTCTCCCCTTGAAGCGCATCTGACAGTCCTGTATGCAAATGAAATGAGATTATTTTCGAATATATCTCTTAATGTGCACATGTTTGTTTTCACTCCCTTCAATGTACCTGGAATCCGATTTTAAATTTGGCACATTGCTTTGCCTCCCTATGGGCCGGTATCCTCATTCTAATACTACTCGTTCTCTGCATTTCTTCGGCAAATAAAATACCCCTCAAAAAAGGAGTAAAGTTTTCATGTCTTGCCTCCGCTTATTTTCGCGGTCTGCTTTCTGTGTAGTGGTAAAATTTCGAACTTTAGTGAAAAAATATTTTTTAATCTTATTTGTAAATAAACATACTTTTTTTTATAGTTTTAATCGAATTAAAGACTTTTCATTTAGTGAGTATCTGTGATTGTAAAGTACGTAAGAACTATTCTCTCTCTAGTCTCAAACCCTCGGCGCTATAATTATATAGGAGGCACTTCCTCCTTCCTTTCCCATGAAAGCCCGCTAACTGATATATATATTATTATATATATATATATATATATATAATATTTATATATATATATATATATATTATATATTATATATATATATATATATATTAGTATATATAATATATATAAATATATGAAGAAGTTTCCATCTCACGAGCTTTATCGAGGTGGGAAGCTTCTCTAGCATTTTTTTGGTTAAGATAATCGAACCGAACCCTGGAACTTCGAGCCACATATCCGATATCATGTACGTCATAATAACTTACAAAATAGTTTTAAAGTATTTGTGGGGGTTTGTTATATATTTTTTAACTATATTTTTATATTTTCATACAAATATATTATAATTGTTATATATAACATAAATATATAAAATGTATATATAATGCTATATATTTAATATATATATATATATATATTAAGTAAATAATATAACTATATTATTATATTATTAATTATATATAATATTTAGTATTTTATATATATTAATTAATATAATTATAATATATATATAATATTTGTATTCAATTTATATTATTCCAATATATTTATATATCTAATATTATATATATTTAATACTATATATACTACTATATAATAATATATATATATATTATATATATATATATATATATATATATATTATATCAGTATACTGTTTATATTATACTCCCATACCTAGTTTTCTGCTTACTGTTTTAGCGCCAAGCATTTTTCTACTCATATTTTTTGATTATTATAATTTATTATTGAATAGTAATTATATTTGTCATATCTATATATTGTCAGTTTATTTTAATTTATATGTAATATTTTTCTTGAATTAATATTTATTATATATCTATATTATTCCTCACTGGATAATTGTAATCTGGATTTGAAATAATAAAATTTTTTTAAAAAGGAATCAATAGGCCTGCAAATTAAAAAATTTTAACTTAAATGTTTTAAAAATATACCCAGAAATATTTCAAAGGACCTGATTTCTCTTAGGTGTAATTGACGTTTCATAGTGAAAAATTATTTGCTCGCCTGTGTGTTTAAATTATTTATTAAATTAAGTTAGTGGATAGAGATAGAATTGAATTTTAGTTAAGCGGTCAGACGTTTTAAAAAATTGTGCTAAAAAATAAGTAAAATATACTTTATTGCTGATTATTATTTTTATTTTTTACAAAGTTCATTTCAGTTTAACATATTTTTTCACTATATGGGAATTTGTATGGGCAATTGTTATAGGTGCATTGGGGGGTGTCGTTTGTGTTGCTTTTTTAATTTATTTAATCTTTCCCCTTAAGAATCCATTCTATTTATTTGAGCTAGGCAGCTACAACAAAACTACAAATGTATAAATGTAATAAGTTATTGATCTTTTAAGTTAGGCATCACATTTACGCCTCACTATTGTTATTTAAATCACTTTAGATACCTGATCATGTGTTATATTCTATGTGTTATTAATATGTCCCAAAAATATTATAATAGTAAGTATATTTAATACTCATTACAATTTAATAAAATAATGTTAGAAATTATTAAATTAAATTTTAAATACCTTAGTTAGTTTAAATATATTTAAATACCACGTTAATTTATATTAATTTAAATACAGTTTTCGTTATCTATTTTTATTCGATTCAGAATAAATCTTGTCCCAACAATACCCAAAAATCTTATGAACTATGTTATAATGATCCATAATAAATGTAAGATTTGGATTGTTATTCTAAATATAATATAAAATTGGATGTGTAGTACTATAGTAGATATGTTCTAATGTGACATCGTCTTATTCATTATCATTGTGTCCTATGACTTGGCATTTGATTCTTATGGGTAAATTTTTTTTTTTACAATTTTTACAATTATACAATTACAAACAAGTTTACAGTAGTAATGTTGCTAACCTGTACTTGAATGAACACCTTTATGACATAGAAAATCAAAATGTATGCTTAAAATAAAAACTGCAAATACTGTATCATCACTAGCGGCATGGCATATCTTTGATCACTAGCAGCATAGTTTTGATATTTTT
>JABUQX010108026.1:5000-10000 GCA_015478945.1 Trachelipus rathkii
AAGAAGGATAGTCAGAGGCGATTTATTGAGAGATGAAGTCGAATCTGGGAATCTACTGAAGATTTTATATATATATTTTAAGAGAAGAGAGAGAGAAAGAAAAGCATTTAGATTCATATCAATGGCGCTATAGAATTTTCAAGGAAAAGAAAATTAACGCATTTTGGGATTTGAACATGATAAATTATTAAACATTTAAATTTATTTCATTTAGTATAAATATTAAAAGCATTTAATTCAGCACAACTCTTAATTTTAGCTATCTTTTAAATAATTAATCTAAATACAAAAGTAAAAAATAAGAAAGAAATTTAAAATACTGAATCGGAGAGGTGAGAGAACTTCGCGTTTCCAGATCACTATCGTGAGATCAATGAAGTAAACTTTTTTAGAATATCTTATCACTGGTCGCAAAGGGGCTGAAACACCTCTATCAATCTATCTTCTCGCGATCGTTTGTGCATATTCGTTAACATACATAAATCAGTATCAAAAGTGCTATGATACGTGAAGACAGATATACAAAATCGCTGGTTATGTTCTATAAACAAATTTAAGAGGAATGTAAATGATAAATATATATAATTACAAATGCAATATATGTAACAGCATAATAATAAGTAATAACAGTAGATTGGTGGTAATAAAAATGATACATCAAATAATATCATGTGTAATGTTAATTGAAATTATCCTTACTAAGAATTAAACCTAGGTTTCATGAGAATGTAATTTTGTGACAATCAAAATTGTGTAGGCATAAATCATTAAATATTAATTTTTCCTTCAGTTCATTTTATGAATACCATCAGAATCAATTCAATATTCAAAATATTCAATACTGTTTAAAGTAAGATTACATTTTTTTTTAATTTAATCATATATTAATCGATGATAAATAAAAAAAATTGTATTATAAAGAAGCTGTACTGTATGAGTATAAATTTGTTTATTCCAGTGTAGTGTTTATTAATATAATAAATAGCATTACAAAACATCTGGGTATAATTTGTTTTTCAAATTTACAATAATATGTATATATATATTATATATTATTATAACATTATAATATAATATATTATATTAATATAACTAATATAGGTAAACCTAATAAATAATAAATATAAGTATATAAACTAATAATATATATATAATATAGATAGAATATATATTAACGTTATTATATATATAGTAATAAAAAAAATGTATACAATATAAACTACTATACCATACCATAATAATATACTATTATTAAAAATAATAGCTAGAATAGCTAATATAAATTATAAAAAAATAGAACGAATGAATAGATCTTGATACTAATATTTATATAAATTCTGAATAATAAAATGTATAATTCATAGATATTTTTTTATTATTATCTCTATCTTATCTCAGTGGTTGAGCACTCGCCAAACAAAGCGCAGGTCCAGGTTAGAAAACGGTTCGAGCGTGTGAGATGTGAGCTATTCTCTCATTGGGCCTTGGCTTCGTCTGTAGGACGATATATTTGAGTAACACACCTCCCTAAGATTAGGGCATCTGCCAGTTAGAGTGGTCAAGTGTTTATCTGTAATATATAAAAAAATATATAGTACATATAATAACAATATAAATATCAATAATATACTATATAATAAGATAAACATAAACACATACATATAATACATATACATATACAACTAAATACACTATATAATATAGAATAAAAATAATAATAAACTATAAACCATATCATACTATATATATATAAATATATTTCATGAAACTTTTACTTTTCGTAAACAGAAATAATACTATAATATATACCGTATCCCATTAAATACTATATATAACCATAATAATATATACCAGTAACAGTATAAAACTAGTAATAGATAAATACTATATATAATACTATATATTACCTATAAACATATATATATTCACTATCTAAACATATACATACCCTAACAATTACTATACCCATATATCCACCCTATATATATATAATATATACATTTATTATTATATATATCCAAATAACTATATAATATCAAAATAACCTAATAATATATATATATATATATCTATTCTATATAACTTACATATAATACTACTAAGATATATACTCTAGTCATGAACGATGGATAAGCATACACATCAAAATCAACTATATAATTACTGACTAATCTGATAAAAATCTTAGATATTAATAATGAATTAATCCGTTGTCTCAAATAATGAAACTACTTGCTTTAAATCTTAAATTCGGATTCTCAAAAAAATGAGTTTTCAGAGACTCTAAAATCTTATTCTATCGAAGCAAAATTGCAGACATACCTATGTCTGATTTTTTTTTTTAACAACCTCGCATATTTATTCAATTTTGCAATATTTTAAATGGTAAATCAACTTTTTCTATATCTACCTCTCTCCTCTGTACTCTCTGTCGTAATCACTGTGTCTTAACTCTGCTCAAAGCTGAACGGTTTGACTCAACCTTTCCCTCTAATTCTTCTCTATACTGTTACCAGAGCTATCCCTTCTCATACCTCTTCTTTCATTTCATTGAATGTTTATTTCTGCATTCTTCTGAGTTTAACACTAAATAAGGCGAGAATGTTGACGTTAACACCTACAGAGTGGATCCTCAAAACATTGTGCTCTAAGAGTTTGCAATGCTTGGATGACTGTTCGACTCCTCGCTCTATATAGAATTTCAATCTTTCTCTTCTGATAATATCATATACACTCAGCAAGGGCTGAAGAAGTGCGGACTCCAATCAACAATAAACTATTGATCTACTATGTTTTTAATTCTGACGTTCCTCCTAAAGTTTTGAATCTATTCTTAACAAGAAAGATTTTAGAACATCTTAAATCTTAAACTATTTCTGATTTGCAGCTATGGAGCTTCCTGTAGGCCACAATCTCGAACTGGTGATACTCAATTCTTTGTCTTGACTCTTGTTATCTGCTCTTAAAAACCATATTAAAAGTTTGTTAATCTTTTTCTGTGACGCTAGAACATATCGAAGGACTTTAATACAAACTCTAGGCAACAAACCTTAATAATAACTCTCCCTTTTCGATATTTATCACTTTCTTTGTATTTTCCTCATTGATTTCGTTCAGTCGTTTATACGCAACCCCTGAGCATGCTATTGTAGATAGTCACGAATATTAGATTCTTTAAATCTCATATATTGACTTTTCTCAGATTTGCTATACACTGCACAACTCATTTTTATTTTTATTTTTGCTTCAACGATCAATCTGTACTACACCTTTGTCCTCTCATTTGGGTGATAAATGCATCACTCATCATATTCCTTAATTTGAAGATGAAACATCACTAACAGTAAGTAAATGAATGGCTTGAAGATAGCTAATTGAGGCAACAAACTTCTGATCTGTCTGATACCAATAGCTGTGTTGAAGAAAATATGGGTTTCACATGGCCCTAAATAAGGCTCGCTTCTTTATCTATCTATTTGACATTCTTCCACACAGCTATTCAAAAAACTTGAAAACAATACATCAACCTAATCTTTGTATCCTTAATATTCTTGATATTTTCTTTTCTCGAAATCTTTATTAGAAGATCAGAGAAGAAGAAGAAAGCTCTGAATAGATAAATACTAGGAATTGGGTGTTCTGCGGAGCCTTCGGAGCTTATTCTCAAAATCCTATTTGTTAGCTCTAATCATTATAGATATTATGCGTCGTAATGAGTATCGAATATATCGATGTTGGTTATCGGTATATTCGATACTAATTATATGTTCGCTACTCGTTATAATTTATAATGAGTATCGAACACAATATAATTAGTATCGAATATAGTGATATAATATCATTATTATCAATATATCCGATACTCATTAAATGTTCGATACTCACTATATATTATATGCTATGTGAATATCGAACATATAATGTCTATATCGATATAGTTAATGTATATAAGTATATAGTTAATGTATATATCGATATAGTTAATGTAAAATGTACTCTTCTGGTAAATCCTGGACTAAGCTTATTTCTCCCATTTCTTTACTATACTAAATTATTATTAGATTTTAATAATATTTTAAGCTTTCTTATAAAAGAGTAATTTAATTAAAAATTGTTATAAAAAGCAAAAAAAAAAAAAAAAAAATAAAAAACACAAAAAAAAATTTTTATTTTAGTTGGTTTAAACCACAAAAAAAAACATGTTGGTTTAAATCAATTGGAATGACGAAGAATGAGTCGAACGGCACATTCAAAACTATAGAAATTAATATTATAAAAACTGTACTAAAAAATATATATCAACAGCGTCATTTTCACAAGATTTTGAGATCTTTCCTGTGTCCAAAATCTCATCCCAAGATTGCGGAAATCAGATATCCGACTCACCCGAATTTATAAATCTGATGGAAACCAACGCAGGTAACATGTAAAAAATAATAATATCATACGTAAAGGTCAATTTAAATTTAAAAAGATAATAATAATAATAATAATAATATATATATATACATACATACACACACAATAATAATAGATAATAATAATAATAATACATATATATAAATAATAATAATTTTAATTTTAAAAACTTTGTTCAAGGGAAAAAAAAATTACATTATTAAATTTAACATAGTTATAATATATAGTGCTAATATAAATTACAATGCAATATTTATTGATATAAAATTCCTGACAAGGGGCTACTAAATGCAACACAGTATTGTGTCCTTTGATCATCTAAAATAATACAAGAATAAATAAATTTAAGCAATTGGGTTTAGGGATTGCGTTTAATATAATCTACTATAATAATTATTAGAATACAATTATGGTACATAATAATAGCAAAATAGTAATTAAAATATGAATTAAATTTTTAATTAAAATAGTAATAGTATAATAATAATAATAATAATAATAATAATAATAATAATAATAATAATAATAATAATAATAATAATAATAATAATAATAATAATAATAATAATAATAATAATTAT
>JABUQX010108026.1:15000-23232 GCA_015478945.1 Trachelipus rathkii
GTAATAGTATTAGTACTTATTTATATAGCTTTTTTGAGTTTACTTGTAAATGATATAAGAGAATTTTCATTTTTTAATTCTTGAGGTAAATCGTTATAGACTTTAGCACATTTATAACTAACTGCTTGTCTAGCTTTTTCTAACCTATAGAAAGGAGGATTTATGTGAGCACTATTTCTTAGATTTATATCTCTTTGAATTTGATTATTATGAAAGTTAGATATTAGGAAGTTACATGCCTTATTTTGTAGTATCTTGTGCTGTTCCTTTAATAGAGATAGCTTCAATAGGTCTTCAAATTGTAATATTTTAAGTTTTTTAAATAAAGGTGCTGTATGCTCATAGAAGTTTTTAGTGGGGCTTAACAGTCGGATGAAGCGTTTTTGCATCAAAATAACCGAATTAATAGCTGATTTGCTAGCTATGCCATAGACTGGAAGACAATATAATAGATGTGGGTGTATATGTGCATAGTATATCTTCTTCAATATATATATAAAGGAATGAATTTTTTCAATTTGACTAGTATATACATATATTTCGCTAGTTTGCTCACTAGCTGGTTGATATGTTCTTTGAATGTCATTTTTTCATCTAACGTTACCCCAAGTATTTTAGCATTTGTGACTCTTTTCAAGTCAACTCCTTTAATTTTTATGTTGAAATTATCAGCTATAGTTTTATTGCTAATTATGATGTATGACGTTTTTTGCAAGTTTAGTGAAAGTTTATTAGAATCTATCCATGTTGTGATCTTATTTAAGACGTCTGTTGCTTTTAGTGATAGTGTAGCCGGATTTTTATCCTTTATTAATATTGAAATATCATCAGCAAATGAAACCATGAAAGAGTCGTGTGAATTAAATATATCATTGGTATACAATGTAAATAATAATGGGCCAAGAATAGATCCTTGTGGAACACCGCAAGTTGTTTGTAGTGGTTCCGAGCATGTTTCACCTATTTTCACATACTGAGATCTTCCACTTAGATATGTTTTAAACCATTGTAGTGTGTTTCCCTTTATTCCCATCTTATTCATTTTGCTAAGTAGTATATCATGATCTATTGTATCAAAAGCTTTTGTAAGACCCAATAATATAAGTGCAGTTGAATTTTTATGTTCTATATTTTCATATATTTTTATGTTCTATATTTTCATATATTTCATATAGGTATGGACAGCCGGGCACCGGAATTTGCTGTACTGCACACCACCGCACACTACCGTACACTACTGTACACTATTATATATAATAGTATTTATATATATATATATATATATTGTTATATATATATAAAATAAATATATATATTTATATATATATATATATATATATATATATATATATATATATATATATATATATATATATATATATATATATATATATATATATATATATATATATATATATATATATATATATATATATATATATATTTAACCACCACTCACGGGCAGAGCCCTATTCAAGGAGGGGGTGTTACACGCCTCAGAAGTCAACAACTAATATAAATTACGCAGATGAGCACAGACGCAGGCTTTAAAGTGGGGGAGATTAAATTCAGCAGGAAACACAGAAGATGGAAGAGAGTTCCACAGAACAGATGTGGCAGGAAAGAAGGAAGCACCGCAGCGAACTAGCCTGGAGTTACCCACATCAACACAAAACTCATGTGCGGACACAGCACCCCTAGTTCTACGAGGGCGACGTAAAGGTGGAGGTACGCGAGTGATAAGCTCCCTCGAGCACCTGCCGCTGCGGTACCTATAGAAAAGAGATAAAGCACCAACATCGCGCCGCAAAGATAGAGGGTCAAGTGAACTGGAAAGTGCAGAACAGTTTATAAGCCTTTTGGCCTTTGACTCGACACCTATCCAAAAGCCGGGTGAAACCAGAGCCCCAGATATGAGAAAGAAGAACTGGAAGGGCGGATGAGGCCCTTGTATAGCTGGAGCAACTGAGAAGAGGAAAAAAAGTCTCGCAGTCTAAACAGAACTCCCAGTTTCCTTGAGGCCGCCCTAGCAACCGTTGTGATGTGAGGTTTCCAAGACATTTTTTTGTTTATGCTAAGGCCAAGGATGTTTATATTGTCAACAGGAGAGACGAGAGAGAACCGTCGAAAGAGATAGGAAAGTTAGAAGGTGTCTTAGAGAGGGAGATTTGAAGTTGAGTTTTTAAAGAATTGAATTTCACAAGGTTGAGACGACCCCACCCGGAAATTCTATCCAGATCAGCGAGAATAGAATCGGAAAGATTAAGACGAGAGGCAATTCTAGAAGTAAAAGAAGGAGCAGAATTGAAATGAGTTGAAGAATGAAGGGTCGAGTCATCGGCATACGAGTGGATAGAGTTAGATGTGCAGGTGAGAAGATCATTAATGAAAAGTAGGAATAAAGTAGGAGATAAGACTGAACCCTGAGGAACACCACTATTGACAGAAAAGGAAGAAGAAGTCGCCCCATCAACAACAGCCGATATTGAGCGATTTGAAAGAAAACTAGACATAAGTAAGCAAAGAGAAGGAGGAAACCCAAAGGAGGGGAGCTTGGAGAGCAGTGACGCATGCCATACCTGGTCAAATGCTTTGGATATGTCAAGCGCCACCACGCAAGTCTCCCCGTAGTTCCTAAGGGCGGAAAACCATAAATCAGTAAGATAGGAAAGTATATCGCCAGTAGACCTTGAGCGCCGAAAGCCGTACTGGCGATCGGAAAGAAGTGAATGAGATTCCAGATGATCTAAGAAATGAGAGTTGAGAAGAGTTTCAAAGATCTTAGATAGAATACAAGTAAGAGCTATTCTAGGGCGATAGTTAGAAGTACAAGAAGCAGCTTCCTTTTTTCGGAATAGGTTGGACGTGCGTCCTTCCAACACTGAGGAAAGTGTTAGTATTGAGACATAGAGAATATAGTTGAACAAAGGGAGGGGACAGCACGAAAGCACACTCCCTCAAAACACTGGGAGAAATGCCATCCGCCTTCCTAACTCTTAACATTCATAGATTTCAGGAGCCCATGCACCCGATCAAATGTAATCACAGGCAAAGGCATAGGACACCTGAGAGGAGAAGGAGGAGGAGGAATGCCAGAATCGTCCAGGGTTGAGTTAGAGGAAAATAGGAGGCCGAAGAGATTAGCCTTTTCAGTTGGAGAATTAGCAACAGAACCATCAGAGCGAATAAGAGGAGGAAAGACAGATTTACAGAAGTTGTTAGGGATGTTTTTGGCAAGAGGCCAGAAAGATTTGTCAGTAGGAGAACCAAGGAGGTTAGCGCACTTTCGTTTGATGAAAGCCCGCTTTGCTCGTCGAAGAGTATCCCTGCAACGATTTCTAGCAGAATGAAAATTAGCAAGAGTGATAGGAGAACGAGAATTTTTCCACTCCCGATACGCACTGTCTCTAGCCTGAATGGCCAGAGAACAAGCACGATCGAACCATGGATTATGAGGAGAGAAAGATTTAGTCGAAGAAGGAATGAACTTGCTCATCCCATCAACGATTACAGCTCCCACCTTATCGGCAGAAGTCGAAGCGTCACCAGAGACAAAAGCAGTCATTCCAATTATAGTTAGCGTAGAAGCAACGCAAGGCCCCCCAATCGGCCCGATCAAAGTGCCAGAAAAAACGAGTAGGGCAGGATGGAGCGAAAGTATTAAAATTAAGAGATATAAGGTTGTGGTCAGATTTACCGATAGGAGCGAAAGTGGTGTATTTTAAGAGAGAAGGACTAGTGGTGAAACATAGGTCAAGTGTGTTCAAGAATTGGTTAGGACGATCCGGAATGTGTGTGGGTTCTTTAATTAGTTGCTCCAGATCGTTGAGAATGCTGAATGATTCGGCCTCCTCCCCACCTAAATCAGTATGAGAGGACCCCAACCATTCAGTGTTGTGTACATTGAAATCCCCCAAATAGAGGACCTCAGTATTTGGATGAGAAGATATAACAGTCTCGTGAGAAGTAGTAAGATATTCAAAAAAGGCGTGAAAATCTGTTCTGTTAGGAGAACAGTAGCAGAAGCACAAGATTATTGTAGTAGAAGGAAGAAAGATTTTAAGCCACAGAACATCGAAGTTAGGAGATTCGAGATTCTCGAGACGTGTTACAGGAGTGTTTATGTTTACATAGGCACAAACTCCACCCTTTAGACGGAAATTATGAAATAAGTTATAGTTGGATACATTAAACGAGTTAGAGGATGAATTCTTAGCCATCTGTGTCTCAGACAGGAGCAAAATGTTAGGGTTAGAGTTAGAGAGGTGGTATTCCACGGATGCAGAATTAGAGTTTAAGCCGCGGATGTTAGTAAAGTCTATAGAAAGCCCGCGCCTGTGCAAAACTGCCATTACACACGCACACACAACCACACCAAACCAAAAACAACAAAGACAAACAGACAAAAAAAAACAGGTTAAAATTATTCACACACTAAAAAACCGTAAATGTTAAAACGATAAAACCGTGTTTATAATAAATATGTAAAATATGAAAAATTTAATAAGTTTAAAACCCTCACACACTCGCACACACCCACAAATTTACGAAAAAAATTACAATTATTCAACATAAAACTGTTATGTATAAATTAAAATAATAATTGACTAAAAACGTAGGTGCTGTGTTAAAACCCGTTTAAAAAAAAAAAATAGAAACACTAAAAACTTAAGTTAAAAAAGACTAAGAAAAAATATACCCTAGTACTATCTAAACTACGTATTACACAATCCTAAAAACTAACTATTGCTATCTAACATAACTAGCTATCTAACATAACTAAAAAGTTTCAAAGTTAAAAATTAAAACGGATATCTTATCTTTTAAAAGGATGATCAAATTCTTCAAATATTAAATCCATAGAAGTTAAAAACAATTAAAACAGGAGAGCGTTCAATGTACAAATACACTTAGAGGCAAAATAACTAAAACATTACAAACACACTCAAATTATCGGAGCTCCAGTTAAGCACAACCTATCACCACACAGTCTAATCACACTATATATATATATATATATATATATATATATATATATAGTATATATATATATATATATATATATATATATATATATATATATATATATATATATATATATATATATATATATATATATATATATATATATATATATATATATATATATATATATATATATATATGTCCATTTAGGACCTTAAGTAAACCATGGTCCTCAAAATAATTTAGTATTGGAAAGGTTGGTAATAATTTTTTATTTTAGGTAAAGAAAAATTAAAAAATTTATTTGCTATAAAAAGAACTTACTTTTTTTATTTTTTGAGCTTTTTTTATTTATAGCTTTTTATTTGTTCACAATATATTTTATATATATATATATATATATATATATATATATATATATATATATATATATATATATATATATATATATATATATATATTAATATATATATATTTATAGTAAGATATAGTATATATATATATATATATATATATACATATATATATATATAGGATGGTCAGATATTGTCACAGCAGCATTAGAGAATAGTAAACAAATTATGGAGCAGTTTAATCAGCCGAAAATTCTAGATGGGATTTAACTCTTTTTTTTTTTGAAGTAAAATTTTTATTCTTTTAAATGAAACCAGTCGATAGTGTTGCCTCATGAACCCCAGCAGGCTGTGGCTGACCATCTCGTGGAATTTCTAAACCTGCCTGCCTCGACCTAAAAAATTAAAATTTTCCAAAAAACAAAATTATTTCACCAAATTTAGGGGGCTCGCCGACGGGGGACAGAGGGGGACGTTTTCCATACCCCGTAGGGAGGGGCGGAGGAACCCCCGTGACACCCAAATACCAACGAGCGGGGGTTCCGGAGACCATCCCCGGAGGGGAAGTCCTCCCCGTCGTCCACCGGGAGGCCGAGAGACCCTGACTCCTGCCATCTTTGCGGCTTACCCTAGGTATTCCTTTAGTTAAAAAAATTTTTACTTCAAAAAAAAAAAAAAAAAAAAGGCTAAATCCCATCCTAGAATTTTCCGCTGATTCTAAATATATAATTTGTTTTACTGTAGATGCTGCCGTTCTCTAGCTACATACTGTGAGCATTAAAAAAATCTGACCATCTATATATATATATATATATATATATATATATATATATATATATATATATATATATTATATATATATATTATATATATATATATATATATATATATATATATATATATATATATATATATATATATATATATATATATATACAAACACTTTTATTGTGATACAAAAAAAATATTGAAATACTAAAAAATTAAATAAAATGAATTGGAAAATAAATCAATTTGAAGCACAACAATACAATTAAGTTAAATAATAGCTATCGAAATTTTGGTATTATTTTGTCATAAAATGAAAACCAACCTTCCAGTACTAAATTATTTTGAGTGAATCATGGTTTACTTTAAGGTCCTAGTATATATTATTATATATACATATATACATATATATATATATATAGTTAGAAGAGTTATATGAGCATATATATATATATATTATATATATATATATATATATATATATATATATATATACTCTTTTTTTTTATCAGCATCTAGATAAAATAAAAACTATTTTTTTTTTAAAATATACTAAATCGAACACAATGAACAGCAACGCCTCATAGTGTTAAAAGATTGAACTTTTTTTCTAATAAGTTAGTTAGTTAGTTATTGAAAATAATGGAAGTGAAATAAATTTATAAATGTAAGTTTAGTTAAATGGAAAGTGAAATAAATTAATAGCATGGGTTTAGTGAGGTTAAATTACTAATTATAAGTTTGATTAAGTAAGATTTAAATAATATTCAAAAAATAATTAGGATTTGTTTTTTTAACATTTTTAAAGATGTGAAGCTCACTTATTACAATTAGCGACAAAATTGTGAAATTTTTTGTTTTTACAGTTATACAAGTTCTGAAACAATGGAAAATGAAACAAATTATAATCTTGAATGGTTTCACAATAACATTTTAACAGAAATTGATGCAGTGAAATTTTTCCAAAAATATATTATTACTGTATTCCAAAAACTACATTATGTAACAATGCTCATGAAATGGAAATTGCATTTCGAGAAAAAAGAGCACACGTATGGAAATGTAATGTTTACCCATGTAGGAAAGTTAACAATAGACTATAACAACTATTTGCGTGAGGTAATATATATATATATATATCAGCATATATATATATAGCATATATATATATATATTAGCACATATATATTATATATATATATATATATATATATATATATATATATATATTGATATATATATATATATATATTAATACAAATTATTGAATCGTGATCGCGAATTATCTCGAAAGAATGACACTACAAAGAAAAATAATATACTTGAATCAGCGTATAAAAGCTTGGTCATCATACTGCAAAACTGAAAAGTAGATGCTTATTAGAAAACAAATTACAGCTTGGGAAGGTGGTAGTTATTAATGTGTTGTTTTATGATTTTAAAAACTAACAAACACCCTGGAGCCCCCTAAAAATTGAAGTTCATGGAAACATATTTCTCTACTAGCCTTATTTATTTGGGGACAGAGGGGACGAAGTCCCCGACGTCCACTCAGAGGCCGAGAGACCCCAAGGACCCTGATATCTATGCGGTTCACTCTAGGGTATTCGTTATTTAAACTATAAAACGACTTACATATAATAAAGCTGTATACGCTGGTTCCAAATATGTAATTTGTTTTTCTGTAAGTGTCGTACTTCTCGAGATTTTTTTTTTACCTTCTGGTAATAAGCTTTATACTCTGATTCCAAATATGTAATTGGTAAGAATACATACCAAACTCGGCGAAAAATTGCTCTGATTATATACTATATATATATATATATATATATATATATATATATATATATATATATATATATATATATATATATATATATATATATATATATATATATATATATATATATATATATATATATATATATATATATATATATATATATATTTCTTTCTTTCTTTCTTTCTTCACTTCCTCTTTTCCCCCAAGATTAGGGGTAAGGTGCTGTACAAGCATCGGAAAAGAAAAGCAGTAGGAGAACATGACAAACGTCGAAAAGAAAGCCCAGCCTTACCGCCCCTCTGTACCATTAATTAGTGAGAGCTCGTCACACAGAAAATCCAAATCTTAGAGCATCAGTATGGG
>JABUQX010108027.1:0-19139 GCA_015478945.1 Trachelipus rathkii
ATCAAAAATAGTCTAAATATATAATATCATTTAATTAATTATTTAATTACTTAATATATAGAATATTAATTTCCCAAATTGTATCTGGTCAACTGCCCTTTTAAGAAAAGCAACTAGTGTCATACGTGAGTAAGCAGCAGGTAAGAATAAAGAAACTGAACCATAGTAGATCAAGCAAGTACCTGGGTACGTGACGCATTATTATAATATAGGAAAAGAAATACTGGAGTTAACATTGACAATTATCTAATTAAATAGAAACGAAGACCATGCTTTACGGTGTACACATACCATTATTATAATAAGAACCACACAAATAGGGTCCATTAGTGATCACTAAATGTAAAAACGCAACTTACGAATATGACATAATTAATTAAGTTAATAAGAACAAGCAACTAGTGGGTCACTTGAATACCCTAAAATAGTATTGAAAGAACCAGCAACTGGGGTTCGCTACCAATATAAAGAAGCAGCTAGATGAGGTAGTATTACTTTGCTATACCGATATATTTAATTAAATCAAAGATAATCTGAAGACCAATAATTTCACAAATATAAATAAAATAAACAAGAAACTGAAAAAATAAGGAACAGCAGCTGGGGATCAATGATTAGTGACTTCTCAAATTTAAAAGATTATAACCATTCAATACTGTGAGGTTATAATTAACCTAATAATGTAGTAACAAGTTTCAAATGGGGTTACGGATATAACCGCATATAATGAAACAAGAACCAGATAGAGCCTATTTAAGACACTACGAAAAATTGTACTAATCACATCGAGTTGGAGACAGTGCCCACGGTTATAAAAATTATTTAGATTAATATATTTCTTTGTTTATATATAAATAGTATTATTAACTATAATATATTTATTAATTTAATAAGTTAAATTTAATAATATATGTATAATAAACTTAATATGAATTATAATAATATTGATAGAATAGATTAGAATTTATATAGATTACTATAGCTACATCTATAGAATTTATATTATTAAACTATCATATATTATATAATTATTATTTTAATTTATATTGATAACTTTATTCCATTTATAATAACTATGAGATACGAGTTATATGGAATCCAATAAGATCTTACAATTTTATATCCACTGAATATTGTATGGCAGCTTGCTCTTATTAGGAGGGGAGGAAAGTAAATCACTATTATAGCAGGTATCGTCGTCCGCCATATGCTAACAAACGTCATATGAATAAAGAACTAAACACAATATAGTGGTAATAGTTGCAGTAACTGGGTTTAACGTGACACTAATAAAATATAGTTTAATACATATATTATAAGAAAGCAACTGGGTTTGTTAGCATGACCATTTAAATTTATAAAAGAACGAAATATTAAAGTGGAGAGTGGAGAGTGACTTACCTATTATATAAAAGTTAATATAAACATTAGAGGATTCAAGTTTGACTACCATGTCTAGAAGTAATAGAACACGAAAAATAGTACAATTATTTAATAATAGTACAGCAGCATGGGGTCATTGTCACTATCAAGTATAATAGAAGTAATCCAGCGAACTGGGTCCCCAATTTAAACACCACAAAGTATAATAGAAACTATAAGCTAAATGGGGTATTATTTAAGGTGACACTTCATTATAGAATTAATACTAGTCACTAAATATATATGTGAGTATTACGGATACTACATTATTACAAACAAGAAATACATGAAAAAATTAGCAGACAACAAAAGTCAGGACTGGGGTCTTTATAGTGACTTCAGTAATATAAAGAACCATTAGACTAGCTGGGTGTTAAATAAACCATATATAAAGAAACAAGCAATGGGTGTTTAAGTTATCCAATATAATCAAGATATTAGAACAATTATACTTAAGTCAACAGAACAGAAGCCTAATTTAAAGACACACGAACAGTCTATCCATCGAGTATATCACGTTACATTAGTAATTAATTCATAGTTATATTATGATCTTTAATTTCTAACATATATGTGTATTAATCTACTTTACAATTTAATAATTAGATATTATGAAATATTATATTATCTATTATTAATATATATAATTACTATCTATTATAATATATCATAATAAATATTATATATACATAATATCTATATATATTATATTATGTAATCATTAATTTAATAATATTATATTTAGATAATATTATATTCTATATATATATATATATATATATTATTACAATTATGTATATTACTGGCCATGCCTTTTATCCGACAACCAATACCGCCATAAAATGATGATCACGTGACTCTTTCAGTCCGCCCCCGCTATGGCACCTCTGTAAGTGTACTAGCTGAGCAAGTCCTGGGTTCACGTATGCCTACTTATTCACGATACGCTGGGTTATTGCCTAATTCTCTTAGCTCAGCTTTACCTGAGTTTCGTGATGCAATATCCTTGTACGTTAAAGGACTCACCATGGGTCCGTCAGAATCCCCCGTGTGAGGCGAGACCGCCATGCTATAATCTCAAACCTACAGGGAGCTTAGAAGGGAAGATATCTGTATTACCTATAATTATATTTAATAACTGAATTATAAATATTATTTATAAACATATATATAATTTTATATATAATATTAATTAATAATATATATAATATAAATAAATATAGATAGTATATAAATATATATAAAAATAAATAATATATATTGATAAGATTAAATATATATAACTATCACCTATTATAAGATATGACTGAGACCACGGGTTATACTTAATCTACTCTATTATAGAACATACGTACATACTGGGTATATAGTAACTATAATATAGATAATAATATAAAATATAATATAATATAATATATATATTATATATATATATATATATATAAATACAGATAATAAATATATTTATCTATTTATCATAAAATATAAATATTATAATATATATATAAATATAATATATATATATAATAATATATATATTATGCTGTGTGTGTGGCACCTATTTCGGTGAAAATATGCATGCGTATTGACCTGTTTTCAGAATGTGCTACAATTCTATGAGAAACGCCTTCATCAAAAATGACATAAAAATCTCATTCCTTGACAATCAAATATGGTAATCTTGCACATCTATCTATCTATCTATCTATCTATCTATTCTATCTGTTTCTATCTACCTATCTAATGTATTCTATCTTTTAATCTAGTTCTATCTACTATCTCTCTATCTATGCTATCTATCTCTATCTAGTATCTACTATCGTATTATCTATTCGTATATCTAGATCTATTTCAATCTATATCATATCTAATATCTATATCATACTATACACTATTACTATTCTATCTATCTATCATCACTACATATCTACCTAACATCTTACTACATTATCTATCTATCTATAGCTATATAAGTATCTAGATCATAGCAAAATCTATTATTATATCTAATCTATATCTATGATCTATCTATAATATCTATCTTCTATCTATCTAACTATCTATGCTTCTACATCTATCTATCTATCTAGCATTTATCTAGCTAGCTATCTATCTAGTCTCATTGCTCAGCTATCACAGCGAAATAAATAGTGAATGCCTCCACTTTGCTAGTAATGTTCATCATCCTCAAATTTCAATGAATATTTTGTTAATATATAATTAGTAAGCTCATAAAATTAACCGCGATTGCATATTATGATAAAATTTCTGAATAACCTTTAAATAGAAATAAATTTTTGGGAACAAGATTCTCCCATAATAATAACCGAATTAAAAATCACTGAAGAATAAAATGAAATTGAAAAAGATAACGCAAAATAAATATCTCGACAAAATATCATTTCTTCCTTCATCGCGCTAATTTTAAGTATAAAAAAAAAAAATAAAAAAAAAAAAAAAAAAAAAAAATAAAAAAAAAAAGTAAAAAAAAATAAAAAAAAAAAAAAATGACGAAAGTTGAAAAGCTTTCGAAGAAAGCATCGTCTAATAATCTGAAAAGGATAATGACGAGACTTCGTTTAATGAATATGAGAATGTATGAATGTGTTATGTAGGACGTATTAAGGAATGCATTCAAGGCACAAGTGTAGCATATATACATACATAATAAATATCCATGGGGTGTGCCATATTGTATGCTATTTACGCGTAATACGTGTTTGTGCGCTACTGTTAATATATGAATCATCTATAAAATAGATATATGTATTAAATATTAATATAATATATATAATGATATATAGAATATAATAATTAATATATAATATATTAAAATATATATATAATAAAATTTATATAATATAATACAATATTATATACTATAGTTATAATAATTAATACATAATATAAAATATATTTCAAATATATATTTACTATAGTCTGTATTATATTTTGATTAATCGTTGGCTTGAAATGTATGGTAAATGTTAATTATAATATAGATTATTTAATAATTATACATATTATATATATAATATTTATATATATTAATATATAGATATAGAATATATATATAATATAATATATAATATTTATATATATATATTATTTTTGGCAGGAACACTCTCTGAATGCACTGGAGGCTTCCAGCTCAATTAAAGTAATTGAATCCCGAAAAAAGAAGCCAAAAAGGGAACCAAAACTTAATCCTGAGATCACTTGCCCAATTGAGGCACAGCGGCATCCAGGTGCATCATCCAAGAGGATGCAGATCAGTGTGTGAGTGTTGTAATTTTATTTTTATCACTTTCTTTTATATTAATATTTTTATTGCTTTTATTTCTATATATATATATATATATATATATGTAATAATTATATATATATATAAATATATATATAATAAAATATAAAGATAAAAAATTATATAATTATATTATATATTATATAGTAATATATAATAATGTATACTATGTATTGATATATTATATATATATATATATCTATATATAAATATATTATATATATATATTATATATAATATATAATATATTCAATATGTATATATACATAATATATAAGAAAATTATATATATATAATATATATTATATTTAATTTATATATTAAATAAAAAATATATATTATATATAATAATAATAATAAATAAATAATGATATATAATTTAATAATACAATCAATATTATATATACTAATATTAAATATAATATATATATATATATATATAATATATATTATAATTATAAATAAATAAATATAATAAAATATTTAATATATAATTATATATATATATATATTAAGATATTTATAATATATATATATATATATATAAAAGTATATATATATAATATAATATATGATATATAATATACAGTCATGCATACATATATACATTATATATATATTGTATATATAAGTATCATATAATTATAATATAATAATATTATAATATATATATATAATATATAAAATATATATATTAGAAAATAAATATATAAAGTATATATTATATATATACGTATATATAGTTGCAATGTCAAGTTTTTGAAATGAAGTAACAAGCTTGTGTCTTTATAATTATATGCACAACAAGAAATAGACTACTTCCTGGTGGGGGATAATGTTTGAAATACATAATATGAATGAATGGTATTAGTTATTTAGCAAATACTAACAAATTGTTGATATTTCCAGCCCTCCTGGTGGCGTCATCCTTGGGGAAGCTAGATCTGCATATTATTCAGGCTTATTTGGTCCGCCATGAAATAAGTTATGCTAAATATTAAAAGGATCCTAAATAGAAGGATCGGGCTGGAGTTATACCAATAAGATTTGGGCAGTTCTTGGACATCTGCAACTACGCAGATGATCAATACTTCAACAGGTATAAGAGAGCTCTAAACATTTAAAATCGCAGATGTTTGCTATCGCGCTTCCAGGTTCTACTGATTATTCGCGTGTACTAATTGCCTGACTTCCCCTGCACTAGCTAAAAACTCTATAAATGCAGCCTTTTAATTTACAACTACCATTTAGGATAACTTTTTTACACTTGATGATGCTTGATCATCTTGAAACTGCCAATCTATAGTAAACAATGAAATGACGAGTACAGCTTATGGCTAATCAAAGTAGTCAATTGAATTTAGCAAACTGAACGTGTCAATGATCAAGTAAGCGGCCATTCCAAGATTATAAACCTTCCCCATAGATGGTTCGAAAGATAAACCAATGACTCTCGGTCATTGTAGAATATATAGTCTTGTTGAAAATGCGTTTCAAAATGTAAAATAGCGCACTGGTGACTTCCAATCTCAAATTTTACTTCTTTTGTTATTCCCGCCCATCATAAAAGTAGTCTTAGAAATTGGTACATCAGTATTCTAAAATGAGAAACTTTCCCAAACCAGTAAAAACCTTCAAACCAATTTGACTTCTTCAATCCGTAAACTTGACCAGGAACATGTTGACGTCGTTGAACAGCGTAACCATTTAAATCGATTTTTTAAAAGAGCTTTTTTAGATTCCCATAGCTCGACGTGCTCAAATCTTGTTATGAACACGTTTTAAATTGTAAAATAAGAACAACAGTTATTTCAATACTAGAACTTACAGGTAGAAGAAATTAAAATCAAATAAAAAATATATATATTATAAAGATATATATAATATATATTAGTATATATATATATATATATATATATAAAAAATAATTACTATATAATCTATATAATATATATATATATATAGATAAGATATATATATTATAATATATAATATTAAGATATATATAGATAATATAAATTATATTATTATATATATATAATAATAATAATATATATATATATCTAATATATATATATACGTATATTATATATTATATTATTTATATATAATTATATATATTAATATATATATATATATAGTATATATTTATGTAAATAGCATATAATATATAATATATATATATATAATTATATATTGTATATATTAATAAGAAAACCTGTATGTTCAAATGATTTAATAACCATGAGCCAGATTTACTTGTCTACTTAACAAAAACATTAATAATAACAGACTTAAAAGTTCATAAACAAAATTTGAAATAATAAAAAAAAATTATTTTTGAAAGCATACATTTGAAAAATATGACTTCGGCTACGAAATTGCTATAAATACGATATATTAATTTTTAAAAAAATCAAAAATCAATAAGGTTGCGACGATACTTGGTGTATCCACAATTTAATTTGTATTCACAATTTGGAAAGCTGTAATTAAATTTGTCATAATAAAATATATAAAAAAAAAAAAAGAAATTGAGTACCGAATATATTTACAAATGAAAAACATTTAGCAAGTGTTTTAGATAGGGAGGAAAGATATTAAAAAAATAAACAATTATCGGATAAAATCGATATATCATCAAGTTTCGCTGTTCCAAACACTTATCCATTTGTTTAATTGAGAACCTGTTTCGTACATATAAAATATTGAGGCTGGTTTATATATAAGTTTGTTTTCTTAAAAAACTTGACATATTACCACTTTTATTTCGCCTCACCTGTTTTTTTCTCGGGAAACAAAATTCAATGGAATCTTATTTAGGTAGAGTACGTTGAATTTCTTCATGGCTTACATAAGAAATATTTTTACGGCGAATCAATCCAAAGGTTTTCGCAGTATTTACTGGTTTGCAGAATATATAAAGAAAGTCGATTATCTGTAAGCTAAGCACCTAATCCGAAAAAGGTCGACCATCGTATCCCGTCAGGATAGGTTAGCCATATCTTTCATCAACCATGTACTCCATTAAAGTTCAAAATTGGAAAAAGCAAAAAAAAAATTATATTGAAACACTCAAATAAAAAAAAATTTTTTTTTTAATTTTTTTGTCATCTAAAATTTATTTATCCAACCAAATAGACTTTATCTACATTTCATACTAAGTTAAATCTCTCTCTCATCCTCTCTCTCTCTTCTCTCTCCTCCTCCTCTCTCTCTCTCTCTTCTCTCATCTTCTCTCTCTCTCGCACTGCTCTTCCCTCTCTAAGCATAAAAAAATTTTTCAGCATTTATTGAAGACAGACACTGTTTTGACATAGCTTTGAAATTGATAATGACGCCCTACTAGCGCACGCGCCGCACAACAACACACACCCACACACACACCACCACACACGAATTTATATAATATTAATAATAAATATATAATATATATAATAATTTATATAATAATTAATTATAATAATATACGGTATAAAATATAATAATATATTAAATATAATATATATACTAATAATAAATATACTATTATAATATATTAAAATATATATATATTATATATATATTATTATTATATATATTATTTATATCTATATATATTATTAGATTATTATCTAATTATTAATTCTATTATTATATTAGTATTATTTAGATTTATATACCGGAAGAATACAATTTCTATAATATAACAAAATACAAGTTTTTAAAAAGCCAAAACGCCTAAAAAAAAAAAAAACTCAAACCAAAAGCCTTTCATGTTATTTTTTATGTGTATCGTAAAACCATTTTTTATTACTCGAATGTGAGAGTGGTTTATAAATTGCAATTTTTTCTGAATTTGCGAAATTCCTACGGCCTCGACGAAGGGAAGCGAGAACCGGAATCCCAACGTTTCGTCATCGGACCACCAGTTACCAACTGGCACTTTTTCGCAACCGCACCGACCGCACAACCACCCAGGACACGAGAATATAATCCATCCCCTTACCCACATATTCTAAAATTTTTCTGTTTATATGCTTGATCTAAAGTGTATTCGAAACTTGTTCGTTACGGTAAATATTAGATATCCGTTCGTACCGATGAAGGATTCAACTGCATTTATTATTTTCATTATTATTCGATTTATTTTTTTAAATTTATTGATATCTTATTAGCATCTAAAATTTAAAGAGCGATATAGTATATACTATATAATAATATAATAAATAATATATATATATATATATATATAAATAATATATAATATATATCATATATATAATAGAAGTAAATGAACATGGAACAGATAATGGAGCTACCAGGGGATAACACTTTTTGAAGTGATAGCCGCGGAAGTTACGAAGAAAAAAGGAATCTGCCAGCACTAGTGAATGCGGAGGTATTGTAACTGAGAACATCAATGGAGGAGATATGTGGAAGGAGTGGAAATTTCCACAACCATTAGCAGTATTGAGTGAAGTGAATATTGTGATTAAAGGATCAGATAGAATAGATATATTGGGAATGAGGTCATCTACGAGGAGGAGGTATGGGAGAGTGAGAAAGTGAAATGAAAATGCAGATAAAAGAAATACTGGTGAAGATGATAACAACGAGACGAGATGGTATTGATTGATTTGGAAGTCGTGTAACAAAGCGTTATTGAAGGATCAGCCGAGGATTGGAGGTGAGCATAATGAAATCCTTTTAAAGAGAAGCGGATAAGTAACTAGAATTTTAAGGGAATAAGTTTACTGAGTGTGTGGCAATATATAGCGTACTTGATCGAAGAGTGCTCGAGTGACTGTAAGGCACTGATTGGTGAAGAAAAAGCTGCGTTTAGAAGTGGTAGAAGAATGGTGGATCAAATCTCTAGATGAAACAAATGATTGAGAAAAATGAGAGAAGAAGAATAAATTGTACTTTAGGTTAATGTATTTGCAACAGGTGTATATGGATCATAGGAAGCCTCATACAGATGTTTATATATATGGGTTATGTTGCCTTCGAAAAAAACAAAGCACATGACGATAGGGCGGTTTAACCTTTAAGAGTGCAACTCCCTAACTCCACCCCCCCCCCCCTCCAAAAGTGAATGGGTACCATTAAAAGCGGAGTGAGATGTGTTATGTCTCCTCGTTATTCAATTTGTATATGGATAGGGTTACAAAACGAATAAAGGGGTGGCATGTGCTTCATATTTAGTACATTGAATAAATAATTGTTATAGAATCATGGGATAAGGTAAGGAAAAAGTAGACAGAAATTTTGCTAGAAAAGAAGGTCTACTTATAATGGTTAAGGACTTTTCAAATAGCTATAAAGATAATATACTTAAAATAATCATATAATATATAATCAAAATAATAATAAGATATAATAAATAATAAAATTATAATAATAATACATGAATAATAATAATAATAATAAAATAATATAATAAATTAATAATAATAAAAAAAATAAAATAAATGAATAACAATAATATAAGATTATTAATTAATTATTATATTATTATCATCTTATATTTATTATTTTATTATATGTCATGATATTATATTATTCTCATTAATAAAGATATTTTATTATTAGTATTATATCATATTATTAAATAGTATAATTAAAAATATAATAAATAAATATAGTAATATAATTAAATATATAATATATAATTATATTATACATATAACAAGATAATATAAAATATACTATAATTATACATAAGCTTTCACAAAGTTAATTATTAAATTATTGATAAAGCAGAAAATGTCTTCTCTCTATCCATACCTACCATAGTCAACTAATAAATTATCTCTTCTAAGTACTAAATTATGAAGTAACATAATCTAATGAAATTTGATTATTTGAAAATAACTTACTATTTAATAAAATCCTATACATGAAATTATCTTCTATGGGAAGAATGAGTTATTTCTTCGTTATTATCTGAATGTTATATTTATTATATATATTAAATATATATGATATATTATATTATTATATTATTATTATTATTTTATATTTTTATTATTGAAAATATATGCTAAAATAAATTTCGCTTCAAGTTTATTGTTAATAATAGATTCTATGAAATTATACCCAATATTATTAATTATTTTATGTATTTGTATTATATTAATATAGTTGTATAGTAGTATAATGATTTATTATTATTATTAGATGATATCATTATTATATTATTATTATGTATTATAAATACTATGATTATTATTATCTATATATTAATATTATTAATATTATTTATTATATTAATATTATGATATTTTATAATAATATTATATTATTATATAATTTATTATATTATTACTAATATTATAGATTATTATAATTATTTTATTATATTATTATAGTTATCATTAATAATTTTCATTATATTATTATTATATTATATTATTATTATATATTAGATTATATATGATTTGATGATTATATTATTATTATATGATATATTAATTATAAGAATATGAATACATTTTTTGAAAATGTCAAACTTTTATATGAAAAACATAACTATAAATTAATATATAGAAAATATTAGATTACTCATAATATTTTCAATTATCTGACTATATTTCCTACTAAATATCTTTTAATATTAATTTCGTCAAATGCAAACTCAGAATCTTTACGAAACGTAAATCATAATGTAATATAGAGAATAATATAAACATATGTTTAATAACGACACCCATAAATTATCAACACACACACAACCACACAACACAACAAAAAAATATTATAATTATAGAATATAATATATATAATATATATATATAACATAATAATAAAAAAAAATAATAAAATAATAATATATATATATAATATATTAGATATACTATAATATAATATTATATAGTATTATATATATATATATATATTATATGATAGAAAATAAATATATATATATATTATTATAATATATATAAAGATATAAATATATATATATATAAAACCATATTTCAAAACTAATATACGCAGCCATGATCCAGACACTGCAGAGGGACTTACAACGCATACCCGGCACGTTAAAAATAATAAAAGATCCTTAAAATACAAAAATTAAACGAGAGGATTAATAAGCAAACCCTTATGTCACATTAAATCAACGTAGATACCAAAAAGTGAGCTTTTTTTTCAATTCGGAGGCGGAAACTTTAACACTTCGCACAGGCATCCTCCGATGATCTGAAAGACTATTCTTACAGGCACAAAGTGAATTTAATACTGGAATCGAGGGTTCAGTTCAGAAACAGTCAACACAAGGTTAATGCACAAATAGTGAAAACATACCAGGACTTTACACAACTTAAAAAATCAGAATATATACACCTTTTATAATCATCCATTATCTCCATAGATTTCATCAGAATTCAAAACTAAATTATACCTAAACTTAATAAACAGTTTTCATTGAACATACCAACCAAGCAATAAATATTGTACAGCGCACCTTAATTATCTCTATACAATACGCTACACATCTATAATTATACACATAAAATTTCTCATTTCTATTCTCAAAGGTATTAAACACAAAACCAATTCGCACCTATATTTAATCCTACTCCTGAAAATTTCTAACAATTCATATCCTACACTTGGACTATTATGCAAGCGTTAAATTAAACCATATCCAATGTGTCACCCTCATTGTCTCCCCATTCATTACAGAAGTCCTTAAATTTGAAAACCCTTCAAAGTAATAACCTTTCAATACGTACCTTAACCAGTTCTCAAACAGGAAGATCCAATATCCAGAACCAGTTATCCCTATTTCTTTAACTTGGAAGAATTAGCATTCACCAACAGCAAAACTACTTCAACGGATCACTGTAGAGAAAGTTTTTTCTCCTTAACCATCTCTGTTATACCACCAACTTTATCTCCACATTTTACAAAAACCAATTAGCATTATATATATAATATATATATATATATATATATATATTATATATATATATATATATATATATATATATATATATATATATATATATATATATATATATATATATATATACATATAATATTAAATTATTATTAAAACAAGAACCTGTTTCAGAAATGCAATAATCTCTTTCTTTCTTAAGGCCATTTTCCCTAAACAGCATCTCCTCAACAACAGTTACAGTAATATTCTTGCATGTATTCTTAAAAGACCACAGGCTCTAATCAGCTGTCCCTACTCCCACGACCAAAAATCGCTACACAACTGAATCTTATCTCTATTCAAACAGTGGCAAAATTTATTTAGTGATTACAGGGTTAGTTACAACAAAACCTGTCGCATCTAAATCTATTATTCCAAAATTTGCCGTCCACCCATTTCAAACCAGAGTTTTCTTCAAATTCCAACTTTATTAGGCAAACTCGAAACCTAATCCTTTAAAATTTAAATTATATGCAAGCACAACCAGTAAAAGTGCACTGTGGACAGCATTGGAATACATATAACTAATAAATCCACCATATGCAACATTTCTTACAACACCCGGAAACACAACACTTTGGGACGTCCTTTATTACATCCCTATTGGTTATTCTCTGTATTTTCGGTTTACCAATATCCATATAAGACCTTCCACTGCGAAACACCACATAACCTGAAGATATGCCATTCATCCTCACACATTCTCCCCTACTTCTTCTTCAAAAAGAAAAAAAAAAAAAAAAATAAAAACCAAACAAAACAGAAAAAATTCAACCTTGAGCCAAGAAATCCTCCCTAATATTCCAACAAGGAAACTCCTTAAGAATTTCCCTGAAAACTATAATACACATCACTTTGCAAATTTCATTTCTTCATCAACTCCACCAGCTTTATATTGGACTCTAAATCACTAAATACTATTTTTATTCGAAAAGATTCCATTTTTTCGAAAATTAAGATAATTATATAGTAGTCTGTTTATAGGTACCATTTGTAATTTTAGCGTATCCCCCCCAACACATCTGTATCAACCCCTTTTCTTTTATTTTTTCACGGAAATTAATCGCCTTGTCTTAAAATTTCCCCCGCTCATCCAAAAAGGCGGCATTTCTCAACAAAGCTCTTTGAATTATATATAATATATATATATATATATATATATATATAATATATATATCTATATATATATATATTACTATATATATATATATATATATATAAATATTATATATATATATTTATACTATATATATATCTATAATATATATAATATATTTATTATATTCCTTACAAGAATTTTCCAAAAAACCGATTGTAAGGGATTAATTTCCCCATCTTTGCATCTGTTTATAGGTACCATTTGTATCTTTTCCCCCTCTCCCCAAACACATCTTATAAACCTTTCCTTTTTTTTCTCTCGCTCTTTCTTAAATGGTCATTTTTTTTTCTAGACCAACGTGTTTTTCCTTCGAGAAACTTCTAATAAAAGTACCACTCATTGCTCCCCATCACTTTTCAACGCCCCATCAACATAATGAAACCGCTAGATGGACTATAATTGTTCCCCATTGGCTTAAAACGGTTAAACATTTATTTTTATTTTGGGGCTTTTTCCCTTCACGACCACAAAACAACGATTTCCTTCGTGGAACACAAGTTTTACAATTTTTTTAAATTTCACTTGTATACATCTACTTGCCCTAGTAGAACCCGGAAGGTTACTATAATTAATAGATTTATTAGTTTCGTGAAAAAAAATACTAATCACTTATATATTATATATAATAATATATATTATATAATATATCATAATAATAATTATATATATATAATTATTATAAATATATATATATATATATATATCATATATAATATATATGATGATTTTTTAATTTCCATTCTTAAAGAAGAATAGTGGATCTATTACATAGATTTACCTTCAAACCTTTTATCTAGTAATCCGTTTCGGTACGTTTTTTTACACTGCTAATTATTATATTTGTAATTATTAGTTTCATTATCTTACAGTTATCATTCACTATATTTGCTTTATTTTCCTTAGAGTAAATATACTCTTTGCAAAATTAATCTATCAAATTAACATCACACTACGGCCCGTAATTAATTATTTCTTCTTTACCATTGTGTATTATTATTATTATTATTATTATTATTATTATTCCTAATATTATTATTATTATTATTATTATTTATTATTATTATTTTATTATTATTATTATTATTATTATTAATTATTATTATAAATTATTGTTATTCCATTATTATTATTATTATTATTTATTATATTTATTTATTAAATTATATTAATTATATTATTATTATTTATTAAATTATTATATTAGTTTAATATTATATTATTAATATTATTATTATGATCGTTATTTATCATTTTCATCACAATATCATTACTATATTTTTTAATTTTTTTTTACTCATATATTTATTAATTAATTTTATTAATTATATAATTATATTATTAATTATTTATTAATTATTATATTATTTTTTTTAATTATTATTATTAATTATTATTATTATTATTATTATTATTATTATTATTATTATTATTATTATGATTATTATTATTTTTATTATTATTATTATTATTATTATTATTATTATTATTATTATTATTATTATTATTATTATTATTATATATTAATAATTATTTAAATTTTCTTATTATTATTTTATTATGTATTATTTTATTATTATTATTATTTTAAAAGATATAATAAAGTAATGACATTTGAGGATTTGAATCCAAATTAATGGTGAAAGAGTATTATTTATAGAGATAAATAAACTCATTATTTTGGATTAGGAGTTATATTTTTGTCTCATGTTTTCAAGGCTTTTTAATCTTGTTTATATAAGGTCTTTCATTCTGTTTTATACTATATATATATATAATATACAAAAAAAATTATATATATATATATATATATAATAATAGTTATATATATATATCTATTATACTATATATATATAATATATATTTATATATATACCTATATATATATATATATATATATATTAGTATATATATATATATATCAGTGACGCTTTTAGGAGTAGGCATGGAGGCAGTGCCTCATGTATAATTGCGGGGCTCCGATTGGTTAAGACTATAAGAAACTCTTTTGCTCATAGTTGTTAGATTATATATACTCATAAGAAAACTATTTAAATTTATTTAAAACTGAAAAAAATACTCGAAATCACTTCTAATTATTAGTCAGGTTTTAAAAATTACAACTGATTTCAAAAACTTTTAGTTTACAAATATGAGCGATAATAAATGGAGGCAAATTTCAAACTTCTACCTTTGGGAGGAAGGAGGCTTCCAAGAATACTTGTCGCTTTGAGAGAGATACTAGTATTGGTTAAATTCTGGTTAAACTGAGGTAATGCAATTTTGTCAAGTTTAATAGACTTTTAAATACATAGTAGGGAGGCTGACCACTTAAAATGATCATAGGGTGCGGCAGAACCGATTGAGCAATTTTGAAGAGTTATAGAAATTTAATGGGAGTACATAGAGATGACATGTTATTAACTCGAAGTTTGGAGTTGCTTACATTTTTTAATCCATAAATTCTCTGAATAATAATGTCATCAAGATAGCCCCCATTATTTATAAGAACACACTGATGGGGCCGTTCTCTGAAGTTTTGAAACATCACGCTCAAACATATAGTGTGGTATTGCGTTGACTTCTTCAACAATTCCAGAGGAATGAAGAAGAAACCTAATTTTAGTTGTAAAAAAGAAACAAGCGAATATACTAAAACAACTGAAGAGGTTCCAAATGGAACGAAAGCTTTTGTCATTCCATTTTTATTTTTTGCGTGGTGCTTACAAATCAACAGAATCCAACTAACATAAGCGGAAAATATATTTTACTCATAGTTTTCAAATGCAGGTGACTTTTATATGTGATAAAATTATTTTAATTCAACAATATAATGGCAATAATTTACAATAAAGGCATTTAAACTAGTACAGTTCGTTTGATTAAAAAAAACTAAGGGTGATATAAGTACTCTATTATATAAATTATATATATATATGAATAATATATATATATATAATATATATATATATATATATTATATATATATAATATATATATTATATATATATATATATATATACTAGTATAGTTAAATCAAGAGAGTTAAAATATGAAGAGTATGAAAGTATATGACCCTATTCAATATAATATTACAAATGTAATAGAAAATCAAGTGAAATTTCCATGCTGGCCTTTTGTTTGATTTGGGACTTGATCCAATTTTAGTTCTGAACGCTTCACATATTTTTAAAAACCCAATTTTTACAAATAAGCATTTAAAAAAGATTTTAAACAGGTTGAGTAGGTATTATCAAATACAAAACTCCTTTTAAAACACAGATTTAAAATGCTTAGACAATACCAAAACCATGTGCGGTCGAAATATAATTAAAAAAAAAAAAGCAAATAGTCATTTTATATTTAATTTTATATATATTATATTATATATATATATATATATATATATAATAATAAATATATATCGCTATATAATATATATATATTTATATATATATATATATAATATATATATATATATATATATGTATGCATATTATATATTATATATATATTATATATTTATATATATTACTATATATATTTCTAATATATAATATATATATAAATATAATATATAATTATATATATATATTATATATCTTATAGTATATATACTATATATTAGTAATATTATAATTTCGAACGGTTCTGGTTTGACACATAAGAACAATTCTTGGTCTGAACATAAACAAAAATTGTCACTTGGAAACCTCATATCAACATGGTTTTCTGTAAGGTGGCCTCAAAAAAAGCCTGGGGGAGTTTTCTGGGTTCAGGTTGCGGGAATTTTTCTCTTCTGCACAGCTACTACTCCAGTTATATAAAGGGCTTAATTCCCCTCGCCCTTAGCTTGGGCGTACTGGTTTCTCCACATCTGGGGGGCGGCGGGGGGCTCCGGCTCCCACCCTTTCTATGTTTGGATAGGAGGGCTTGAGGTCTAAAAGCTAAGAGAACTAATAAAAACTGTTCCCCTACTTTCAAAATCTCTTGCCCTACTCTACTCTCCGCGACGGACGTTGGCGACACTCTCCTCTCTTTCTCTATAGGTAACACTACTTGCCAGATGTTCAAGGAACTGGCAACTCACAATTGTCCAGCCCTCCTTGCCGTCGCCCTCTAGTAATATACACAGGGGTTGCATGCTTCTTCGCCAGGCGATGCAATTTGCGCATTCAGCATCGAAAAATCCCAGACTCGTTCGTTTGTGGGTGCCTCCTTCTTTCCATCACTTACCCTGGTTCTGGTTGGAGCTCTTTTGCCATCTTCTTGTTTTTCCCAACTGTAATTTATCTTCCTTCTTTAAAACACCCACTGTTCTGTCGCTCAACCTAAGAAATTTGCCGTTAGGCCTTGGGGTGGACATTTTCAATTGTATTTTTATTCATTTTCCTGCCCCCTTTCTTTGAAAAGGTGGCCCCAGCCGTGAGTGTGCGTAATCTGTAAATATATATTATATATATATATAATATATATAATAAACTATATATATATTATATATTATAATATATATATAATATATAATTATATTTATATTATTATTATTATATATTATATATTATAATATAATATAATTATTTATAATATAATATATATGTAATAATATATATATATATTATATATAAATATATATAATATTATATATATATATTTTATATATATATATATATATATATACTATATATATATATAATATATATATATATATATATATATATATATGACAAATAAAACTATTTGTGAATGAAAAAAATCGAGCTGTCAAAATGCAATTTATTACAATTTGCAAGTTTATATATTGGAAATCTCCAATCTATCTTAACGGAACCTCCTCCAACCCGAATTAAAAATATTACACTATATATATATATTAATATATATAATATATTTATAATATATGATATAATATATTATAATATAATATCTATATATATATATATATATATAAATATATATATATATAATAGATTATGTATTATATATATATATATATATATATAATATTTTATATTATATATATATATATATTATATATCTTAAATATATATTATATATAATAATATAATATTATATAATATATATATAATATATTATTTATATATATATAATATATATATATATAATATATTATATATATTATATAATAATTATATTATATATAAATAATATATATATATATATAATATATATATATATATATATATATATTATATATATATATATATATATTAAATATATTATATATTATATATATATAATATATATATATATATATATATAATAATATATAATATCTATATAATTATATATATATATATTTATAA